>JADLZK010013217.1:0-117026 GCA_015847255.1 Hyparrhenia diplandra | reverse complement strand
CTCCATGGAATTTCCGCCAAAAGGATGTTGTTTTCAAGCGTAAGCCTATCCGTTTGGCTACTCGGCTACTAGTGGGCCACGACGTTTTTTTCACTTGCGGCAGCGTTGAACAAACAGAAACAGAAACAGCCCCGCCGAAACTCCCGGTTTTACCCCTGCTGCGTCGAGACTCCGTCAAAGTCAATGGGCCATGGCCAATCACCGCGCGCCGAGCTCCAAAACCACCACCAACCCGGGCCCACTACCCCTCCGTCCCAGGCCAAGTGCCCCCGCGGTTTCCGCCTTCCTCCTCTTCACTAGCCTCCTCCGATGGCTCGCCCCCGCCGCCTCCTCCTCTGACCCCTGCCCGGTCTCCCCGGAGAGAGGCGCCGCGATCTCGCCGGAGATGGCGCCGCCTCCTCCTCCCCAGGCGGGGAGCAGCCGCAGCTCCACGGGGTGGTCATCATCACGCTCCCTCCCTCGGACCAGCCCTCCAAGGGCAAGACCATCACCGCCTTCACCTACACCGACGACGCCCCGCCCCTCCCCCGCCTCCGGAGCCGGTGATGGGGTACCCGGCGGCGACGCAGGTCAGGCGGCGGCCGAGGCGGGTGCTCTCGACGCGGCGGGTGGCGGCGGCGGCGCTCGTGCTCGGCGCGCTCGCGGTCGCCGCCTACTACTGCTTCTACTCGGACGTGGCCGTGCAGTTCCTGGGGATGGAGCAGGAGGAGGCGCAGAAGGACAGGAACGAGACCAGGTCCTTCCTCCTGCCGCTCTACCCCAAGGCGCGTCAGGGCCGCGCCCTGCGGGAGTTCGGGGACGTCAAGCTCGCCGCCAAGAGGATCGACGACGGCGGAAGGAAGGCCAGGAACAAGATGGAGATCGCCAAGTCGGCTGCGGCGGGGACCAATTCCACGGCGTTGCTCCCGATCAAGGGCAATGTCTTCCCCGATGGGTAAGCAAACGATCGCGCAGGCACTCCATCTGATTTCAACTCTAATAGCTGGCTCATTTGTGATTTCAGTCGATAGAAAGTTTAGTTCTTGAGTAGGAGTAGTCTTGAGAAAAGGACGATAGCTTGGGTGGATCAGATTTGGGGGAATTTCCTGGATCCCACTGAATGACATGTGACAGGGTAGACATGTTGACCAAATGCAGTTTATTGATTTGTTTACTGATATGGCCAAATGCAGTTTTTAAAGTATGGCGATTATCATGGAATTACAAAGTCTTTATGTTTCTTCTGATAGGCCTAAGTTCGTCTAAGCTTCTTGTACGGGTGAATCATTTAATAGGTCTTGAATGGACTTAGTTTTGCTGTATTATGTGTGTTTATGACTTGTGACTTTTTGTATTCATGAAAGCAGGCCCTTTGCATGTTGACTCTGACTTTAAGTATTCCTATTGAGGTTAGAAAATCCAGTATCAATCGATATTCAGATCTTATTCACTTCTCTCTTCATTTTTATGTGCTTGTGGACAACGTAAAGGGATGCTATATGTGACATTTCATTCCTGTTCCATTGAAGCTTTTTCCATCTTATTATAAAACTGCAGGCAGTATTATACATCTATCTTTGTTGGCAACCCTCCAAGACCATACTTTCTTGATGTTGATACTGGAAGTGACTTGACATGGATCCAGTGTGATGCACCTTGTACAAACTGCGCAAAGGTATGCAATCAAATACCAGGAATTTCCATTCTACATAGAATGGCAACCTTTCCCTAAGCGGCTCTAGGATTTCCATTCTCTATTTTAGGTATCTTGTTAATAAGAAACAATATGGTTATCTTAGTTTTACTCACTTGCTATTAGCCTCATTGTTGGTCTTGCATTGTACTGCTCTCTGATGAACATGTGTGATAATTTCAGGGACCACATCCTTTATATAAGCCAAAAAAAGAAAAGATTGTCCCTCCTAGAGATTTGTTATGCCAAGAATTGCAAGGCAACCAGAACTACTGTGAAACCTGCAAGCAGTGTGACTATGAAATTGAATACGCGGACCAAAGCTCCTCTATGGGTGTCCTTGCAAGGGATGATATGCATATGATCGCAACCAATGGTCGAAGGGAAAAGCTAGATTTTGTCTTTGGGTATGTCCAAACCTTTCAGAACCAGTTCTCTTTTATATGTATATATGATGTATTAGAAAAGTATGATGTCGGATCATTTAACCTTTGTTGTGTCTATGGTCTAGGTGTGCATATGATCAGCAAGGCCAGCTTTTGTCCTCACCAGCAAAGACCGATGGGATCCTTGGACTTAGCAGTGCGGCGATAAGCCTTCCCAGTCAGCTGGCAAGTCACGGGATTATTTCCAACATTTTCGGCCACTGTATCACTAGAGAGCAAGGTGGTGGAGGATATATGTTTCTGGGAGATGATTATGTACCTAGATGGGGAATAACATGGACTTCTATTCGAAGTGGTCCAGAGTAAGTATTATCATGTTTCTTTGAAAATGTAATTGCATGTATTGCCATCTCTCTTTTGGATCATATATTTTTGGCCGAATTGCCTTGTCTTTTGTCGCAACTACCCTAAAAGATCATAGAAAATTCTTTCCCATTTTCTTTCGTTAGTCATGACTTTTTCTCTTTTCTTTTCTCCAAATTTCCAGTAACTTATATCACACAGAAGCCTACCATGTAAAATATGGGGATCAGCAACTTCGGATGCGTGAGCAGGCAGGAAACTCTGTTCAAGTAATTTTTGACAGTGGGAGCTCCTATACGTACCTCCCAAATGAAATATATGAAAACCTCGTTGCAGCAGTGAGTATTGCTAGCACTTGTTCATAGGGATGAATATTCAAAATCGTCTTACTAACTTTCTTTTGTTCACAGATCAAATATGCATCTCCGGGCTTTGTCCAAGACAGCTCAGATCGGACGTTACCTTTATGCTGGAAAGCTGATTTCCCTGTGAGGTAAATAATAATGGAACTATTAGTACTGTCTCTTTAGAGAGGGAGTTCATGAGGCTACTATGCCACTAGATAGACTACCTGTCCTTAACATTACTTTCTTTGCCAGGTATCTGGAAGATGTCAAGCAGTTCTTCAAGCCCTTGAACCTTCACTTTGGGAAGAAATGGCTTTTCATGTCTAAAACATTCACTATTTCTCCTGAGGATTACTTGATTATTAGTGTGAGTTTCTTTGCATTCACATCCTAGATTAGTGTTAATTCTTCTATCATATATGTCAACATTTCTAACCTGAGTCATATGCTGACATTTATGTATATATTCTTTTTCTTGGTGGACATTTTCCAGGATAAAGGAAATGTCTGTCTTGGGCTTCTCAATGGAACGGAGATTAATCATGGGTCAACTATCATAGTGGGAGGTATACATGGCCTTCCTTCAATCCTTCTTCATTTTTCAACTTGGATTTTATTGTTACCCATTGAAGAAACCCTGCAATATAGTGAAAAAAAAGTTGATATTGCCAAACTTCAACCATTACCTTTCTGTTTTCTGTAGATGTCTCTCTGCGTGGCAAGTTAGTTGTGTACGACAATCAACGGAGGCAGATTGGATGGGCAAATTCAGACTGCACGAAACCGCAATCGCAAAAGGGCTTTCCCTTCTTCCTCTAACGAGAATCGCCACTTACAATAATACATGTGTAAAGTTTAATAGTGAACGCCATTGGTATTCTAGAATTTGTTAAGTAGAACCTGCCCTTGTGTATGGTATATCGTTCCATCGGAACTGTCATTAAACTCCCACAATGTTGTACTCGTCCGTAATGTGTATACTGTGTTGTATAATTATTTTATGTATATACAGTATACACTGTCTCCTCTACCCAGTTTTTGTAGATTAGTTACATTATGAACATTTTCGACCTAAGTTGGCTACTGACATTTGACCATCCATTCAATACTGTATACATTATGGTGTTTTTTTTCCTCATCTGCGTCACTTCAACCGAAAGAAGTCATGTATTCTAGCTAAAACCCCAGGAGGCTCCCTGCTGAGTGTCCAAGGTTCCTCCACAGGGTCCTTGAAATTAGCTTTGTCACTCAACTCTTCAAATGCATCAACAAGATTCTGGAGCCGGGCAACAAACTCAATGAGGAGCGACGCGAATGTGGCCAGTGACAAGGCGCTTGCGCTCTCGTAAGTTCTTGATTCCCCACTTTCAAATGGAAAGTTTGTATGGAAAGACTGTCTAACAGGCCATGCTGATTGCGCCTTATATGAACCAACCATCATTGATCCTGAATCGTATCTGCCGAGGAACGGATTTGAAGAATCGACTCTGCTCAGGAATGGGTTTGAAGCGAAGCTGTTTGATTTGTGCACTGAATCGACAGCGGTGTTCTCGGGCGTTTCATCCTTGTCAGCAGCATTGGCACCATCATGAGTTTGTGCAGCTCCGGCATGCCTTGGAATGACTTCCCATCTTTCTGTATTGACGAGAAGGTAAGACTTCTCATCAATCTTCTTTTGCAGCTCTTCAGCTGCAAAGTGCACTTCTGAAAGAATGTTTGGAGAGCTCAGTTTCGTCATCGTCTTGACTCTCTGCCCAAGTTCGCGCAGCACTTTAGCACCTTCTTGGCCCACTCTGTGAAGCTCTGCACAGAAAACCTTTCTGCTTTCCGGTGGCGCCTAAAATTTGCAAGACAAAGTTAGCAAGGAAAAATCTGTATGTTCAGTGGGTTGCTGGATGAAATGCACAAACCTGAATCTCTGAAAGTATGCACCCATGCAATGCCATGACAGAGAACGAGCAATGCCTCAACGCACCACCAACTTTGGTGTAGTTCTTCCATGGATATTTCATCATCTTGTAAGGTCCATGCGGTGGCTCCCATATAGCAAATCCTAACTGCAAGCACAGGACATCACACTTGGTTAAAAAATCACTAAAAAAATCGTAAATGATGTTTTTGGAGAAATAACTGACCAAGGCTTCCTCCTGTGTTGATGCCTCAACAGCTTCCCTGTAGCCGCTATACACAGGATCATCATCAGATGCTTGGTATGTTAGTATCTTGGATGGAATCCTTTCATATTCCATGCAGGTCAGATATCCATCAACACATCCTATAATGGAGAAAGTAGAGTAATATATTAGAACAAATTATGGAGCCAGGAGCACAAACTCTTCTAGTCATCCACTTGTTAGATAATCGTACCTTCTAAAGATTTTGCAACACCAGAAAAATTCTTGGCCACCAACATGTGCAGATCCTCTCCTGCCCAGATTGGGTGTATGCCTATGTTGATGCCGAGACTGACAGCAGCACCAAGAGCGATCAACAGAAATCTACTTATAGCCGTAGCGGTGAATTTTCCCGTGTTGTACCCAGAGACCGTGACATAGCAGAAAGTCAGCAAGAACACACGAAATCCGTACTCATATGGTTTCATCTTGGGGTGCAGCTTCGTCAAGGTGGCACAGAATGCTAGTAATCAGAAATTCAGAATATTGTTAGATGCGTTTATAAATATCATAATATTATTGTAACTTATGGTTTTAGGGATTTCCAGTACTCACCAACTACGAAAGTGCTTATGATGAGTACCACTGTGTCATATTTTGCCATTTGTGTTGCTAACTCGGCGACTGCTAGAGCAAGCCCCCCTGCAATAAGAGTACCCAATCCTCTGTTGAACCCTTTGCTCAAAGTCGCACCTGTTCAACATTGATAAAAAAACGAGTCAGAGATTGAATATGTATGATGATCCAAACCCATCTACTGCCAATACAACAAATACCTTCTTTTCTCTTTTGTTGTGTAATTGTTCTATTCTAATTAATTGAATCGGTTCAATTCTTGCCCTCATATTGAAATGAATCGAGATTGATAAGGAGTTAGTTAATGATGTTTGAGCATGTACTTTTTTTGAGTGTCTATTTATTTTCGATTGGGAGCAGGCCTGGTATATATAAAAATAAATAAATAAAATCTGTCAATGTGAAGGTTGTTCAGTTTATTATATATCTAGTAGTAATTAAATAAGGGTGCAAACAAATTACTCCTATGTTTTATTCAAAAAAACTTACTCCTATGTTTTTTTTAGATTACGGAATAGAAGTATTCCAAAATCCAGCCTTAGCATTCACCTGAATGCTTAGAGCTTAAACCATTACAAGCAGGGGCTGAGCCCAGAGTTCCGCTATGCGGCCATGTCCTAACAAAAGTCTAAACCTTAAACAAACGAAACTTCAAAACAGCTTACTGACAATCAAGCTAGAACACCGAAAATCAACTAAGGGGAACTGAACAGAAGCTTCAAAAAGCAACAAACGGAGGATTATATTCCCACTCGCTTCAGGTTCCCCCAGAACTTACTCCTATGTCCTAGCAGCATTTAATTTTATATTGAGCATAGCTGCATAAGTTAGCAAAGCCACCAAACAAGGCTAAAATTTGACATCAGTGTGTCTGTATTTCCATGGTCTTGTGACTTGTCGAATTATTGGGACCACATTCCATCGGCAGAATATATATATATGAATAAAAAGACAATCACTTTCTTCATAGAGCGTATTTCATATGGCTCAGTCATGCACCGAGATTTCAAATTGGCGACGACGAATTACGGTTTTGGAAAAGAGAGAGAGACGAAACATGGGTTATCGCGATGCAAGGGAGTAACGTACCGATGCTGAACTCGAAGACGACGACGACGGTGAGTATGGCCCACACAGAATGGCTGGCGATATCGCTGGGCTCGCGGAGAAAGACGAGCAGCGTGATGAGCGCGAGCGCCACGGCCACCTTGGCCGCGAACACGGGCTTCCGCGGGTCCTTGCGCGCGAACGCCCACATCTCCACGGCGAGCGCGCGCACCGCCTGGGCCGCCCGCCGCAGGCGGCCCACGACGCTCCTGGCGGCCCCGTCATCCACCCCCACGCCGCGTGCTCCCCGGCGCCACCGCCACCGTCACCGTCGGGGACGCCCCAGTCGAACCCGAGCAGCGGGTCCTGCGCCCCGCGCTGTTGTTCCAGCGTCGATCGCAGGGTCCCCAGCTGCGGCGGCAGCGGCGGCAGGCCCACCGGCAGCGCCCCCATTGCCTCGGCAAGAGATCACGCCGGCGGCAGCGCGCGGTGGCTTAATTTGTCCGGCCTCGCTACGACCTACGCGGCGCGCGGTAGGTCCGGTACGATACGATGCGGCGCGCGCGCATCGATCGGAGGAGGACAGTTCGGGTGCTCGGGAGCTCCTGTTTTATCGGAGTTTTTGTTTCGTTTCAGGTGGTTCAGGAGCCCGAATCCTGGTCGTGGAGTCGCGTGCGTTTCTAGAAATTGACCAGCAGCGAGCAACCGAGCACCACGTGGAGTCCGTCGCCGACTCGCCATATGTGGCACACGACGGCATCGCGCGGGACTCGGGATCACACAAAAACAATAAAAATGGGCCCAAAAAGAAACAGCCCATGACGTGGAAACGTCTAAAATGACGGCCCAGAATACCCGAGCCTGCTAAACCTCCTGCCCTAGTGCTCGTCCTCTCCTCTGTGTCTCCCAGCCGTCTGCCTCTTTCTCCCACCGACCGACGGCCGCCGCCGCTTCTCCTCTTTCCCGTCCGACCTCCAACGCCGCCGCCGCGGCGGATTAATCCAACGCCAGTTCGGGAGAGGTGATAGGTTTATAAGCTTGCAGGCTAGGCCAGCGATGTCGGAGACGGCGGCGCCGATCGGCCTGTCATGGGCGCCCAAGGTTCCTTCCTTTGCGACGACCAGCGGCGGCAGCAAGAGCGAGCAGGCGCCGAACCCGAGCACCGCGCAGGGGTCGCTCTGGAAGCCCGCGAGCGAGCTCGTGGATGGGCTGTTCGTGCCCCCGAGAGACCCTAGGCAGCTGAATAAGCTGGCCAAGAAGAATGTCAAGGACACCACCGGAAAGGGCTGGTGAGTTTTTAACCTTGTTCTCTTGATTGATTGCTACCGCATGGTAGGCCTCATGTGCGAGCGCTTATGCTGTGCTGCTGCTGCATTTCTCAGGTTCGACATGCCTGCGCCGACCATCACTCCCGAGTTGAAGAAGGATCTCGAGATTTTGCAGGTGTGGTTGTTACTTCTGATTCAGTAACCTTATTTCTAGCAGTAGGATGCCGAAATGCTGTAGTAGCCTGTTTTATAAAGAATAATATGCTGTAAAGAATCTGGGGACCAGCGTATGATAATGCAACTGCCATTGGATCAATGTGTAGTAGAGCGAACATACAGAGCAGTTTACTGCAACAATCTGATGGTGTCACCATCTGGTTGAAGCTATTTTACTTTTTAGTTTTTACAAAAATGAAAGGTTCAGAATTGTTTTGCTTGACAGTAAAGATACTATGTTAATTGTAATGCCCAGAGTTGGATGTGCCTGTCTCAACTCAATTGGTATTGTGTGTTTAGTGGTTCTGGTTTGTCCTTTCGGATGCTTATGTGATAATATGTTTGCCATCTGTTTTTTGCAGCTGAGGCATGTAATTGACCCAAAAAGGCACTTCAAGCGGGCAGGGAAGTCCAAGGCCCTTCCCAAGTACTTTCAAGTATGTAGCCTAATCCCCATCAGGCAGACTTATTCAGCATTTGCTTATCATCTTAATCTGTAGAAGCGGAAAGCTTTATCCATCTCTTCTGTAGCTGATGTACTGAATATTTCAACGTTGGCTTTAGGTCGGCACAGTTGTTGAGCCTGCATCTGAATTCTACTCGAGTAGGCTGAAAAATAGGGAACGCAAGGCAACATTGGTTGACGAGCTGCTATCAGACCAATCTCTTAAGAGCTACAGGTATGCTCATCATAGTTTTGCTGTTTTGCATGTATACTAAATACTAATGGACAGTTCCTTGTTTTTCAGTGCAAGATTTTTTCTGTATCAATTGCATATGGCCTCTCAGATCCATAGCTATTCACGAAATATAGTTATCTAGCATTAACTGGAAACATTGTATGTAGGGATAGTTGTAATAACCTGTGAAACCCATTTTAGATATACACATCAGAGCCCTGTAATTATTATGTTGATTGGACTCTGAAACAAGGCTCCAGTGCACAGAAATTCAGAACGGCATCCTAGTTTCAAGAATCAATTTCCTTGTTCTATTTAGAGTCGAGAGCATGTTACTTTAGACCCTTTTCCCCATCTTTGATAATTCAAATAACCCCAATGTGCCAATTATTTTCCATAGCTATTGCTTTCTTTTTCTTTTTTTCATCTGAAATTGAATGTGTCGTGCCATTGATCTCCAATGAAATGCAGGATGCGCAAGGTACGTGAAATTCAGGAGATCCGTGCACCAGGAGGCAACCAAAAGTGGAAGAACAAGGGCAAGAAAACACTCAAGAGGGCGAAGGATAGGAGAAAATGAGATTGGTGTGCTAGCTTTGTGCTCCTGTTGTGAGAGAAGAGATTGGATAAGTGAACCAAGGACAAGTTGCTCTAGACTTCTAGTACTTTCTCTTGACTTTGCAGTGGAGATTGTGTTCCAGTATAGTGGTGAACTTCAGTAACATGACGAATTGATTTTCAGTTCGAAATATTTTAAAATGTTGCTGTAACACTGGAATTCAGAAATGTCTGTTGGCACTCTTCAAGTTAGCTTCATATACGTATGTGAGAAGCACGGGCTCTTCTCATTTCTGTTAGACCAGTACTCAATGGAGAGTTTCATCTTCCTTTTCAATCACCCTGTCAAAAAACCCGATACCCAATACCCGTATCCGAACTACCCAAACCCGGACCTGAATTACCCGAACCCGAGGTACCCGATCCTAAGTTCGATAGTGATTTTGATTACCCGAAATTAGTTTGGGTAATTGGATAACGTTACGTGAATACCCGAACTACCGAAATTTTGTCTTTGACTTTGTTTTTATCATGTGTTTTTAGTTGAACACTTGAAACTATCACTTTATTTGAATATAATTCTCTTGGTTTGAACAAGTGACTATAATATATTATTCTTCACAAATTGTAGTTGAATTATACACAAATTATTGGTGAAATTTTGTTTAAATTCTTACTAAAATTTTGTGCACTTTGTTGTTTTCTATAAATTCGGGTAGAATGGGTTTACCCGAACCCTAACCCGAATTTGCGGGTCGCTAATGGATTTTGGGGCTGATTTCGGTAGCATTCTATTACCCGAACTTTTAAAACCCGACCACCCGATCGGATCGGGTAACCCGAACGCCAGGGGTGAGTTTTTCAAGATGTGAAACTTTGGCATGAAATAGACGTCGACTCAATGCCCGTTTCATAGACTTAAGGGTCCCACAACCTCTCTCTCTCATTGCATGGTTTAATTGCATAGTTGTATGGTGAAATTCTATTTGTATCTCAATTGGGGTTTCATACGGGTTTAAACACATGTGAAATTTCAACCAAAGGTTTCACCATGGTGAAATAAAGGTATCATGCAAAAAGTAAAATTTTTCACCATGGTGAAACTCTTTCCTTCTCTCTCCACTAAAGGTTTCAAAAAAGTTCAAATTTTGCCCATAAATGTTACTCTCCCGCGTTTAAATGTGCGGGGAGGAGGATTTACTTATGTTGTGTCCACTTATGATCACATGTGCAGTTTTGCTTTAAATTTCTTTTTTCAAGAGTCAATCTGGCCCATAAATGTTACATGGATACATGTGATTGTTTTCACTCGGAATTTTTATTCCCACATGTTTGCATTCTCAGCATTGTACTGATGATTCTAGATCCCCAATTGTTATCACTCTGTAAGGATATATTAGCTCTTGGATCCTGGAAGGTGATCAATTATGTCGCCTGAGCAGCATTGCCATCACCCATCAGGAATGGGGTACATGATTGGAGCCGACCGAGTGAGGCCGCGTCTTGGGCGTTTGGCTCGTGTGGTTGTAGTAGTCATATCATTCATAGTATTTAAAATGGCCGCTTGGACGGCGTGGGGGGAGCACCCGAGTCGCCGATATCACGCGGCACTACAGCAGCATGTGCCGGGACGACTGCAGAAGCACGCAAGCCGATTTCATATGGTGTTGTTGCGGCGCGACGAACCGAACCGACGATCCTCCTCCACTCAGCCTGCGGCCGTGCGGGGTCCAAGGCGCGGACAGCTGATCGGAGTGTGGTGGACCGGACGTAGGAGGGCATCGGCACATGGTGCCGTCAATTGAATTCACTGCCCACCTGACCATCGAAAATGGAGAGTAGTAACTGGACTATAGTCAACACATTTTAATATGTCTATTCGGCTATTCATATGATAAATATTATATTGATACTATTTTCGTAACTTCAGATAGATTGAATCTCTTTGGGGGCTTTTATGGTTCACTCGTCGAGAGGCGGCGCATTCAAAAGGCGAAATCATGGCCACACCATGGATGACCCACGTGACCGGCGGTAGTAAAAAATGTCAAACACTACTATCACGCTGCTATGCTAGCCTCGGTCCACCACGGTGCAAATCAGCCAGCTGTGCCCAGCCTGCCACAGCCACGAAACATCGCACATGTCCTACTACAGGGACAGCAGCCAGCAGCTAAATTCCACAACCCAAATCATCTCCCCCAAGGAATTCACGTCGAATGAGATCAAAACGCATTTCACTTACTACATACATACACATATATATATATATATGTCACCGCCAGTAACGAGTCCAATAACCATTATCACCAAGCTCTTCTACCAAAACTCCAGCTTTTCCGTTGCACTCTATCGCTCCTCTCTTTTCCTTACAGCTACTAGTACAACGGAGGACGCCAAAACACTACCAGGACGGAGGCGATAACAAATCTTCCTCGACTAGTTGTTGCCACTGTAGCCCATGCTGTAACTGCTGCGGAATCGCAGCCCGTTGATCTGCTCGTACGGCGCTGCCGGGTCCCCGTGGTTCACGGCCTTGATCTCCACGGGACGGCGGCTGGTGTCCCCTTCCTGCACGGCTCCGAAGACGATCTCCTTGGTTGCATCGCAGCTCGGCTCGTAGAAGGTCTGTGGCCCGGCCGAGTACTGCCTGTGGTGTTGCAGGTACTGCTGGTGATGCACCTGCTGCGGCTGCGTCGGCTGCTGCTGCTGCTGAGGTGCTCCTTCTCCGGTCCAGCCATGTATCTGAGGCCGACCGTGCCGGATGTGGTGGATCTTCTCCGGCTCCTTGGACATGAAGGCATAGTTCTTGCGAGGGGTCGGTGCCCTTGTGTCCAGTGGCGGTGGGGTCTCGTCCCGCGGGATGGCGTAGCTTTCTTGGACTGGCCAGGAGGTTGGCCTACCCAGCTGATGATGGTGAATGTTTACTCGCTTCTTTCTGGAGAATGCGGCGCCGATGATCTCTGCAATTGATGATTTTGCTCCACCCACAAGTTTGCTGATTGACGTGAAGAGCCCTTCTTCCTCCTCTTGTTTCACAGGTTCATCATCAGTTGGAATTAGTGAGGGGCGAAGAGAAGGTTTCAGTGGCTTCTGGTATGGAGGTGGAATGCTAGATAATTTAGCTTTTACCGGACTCTCATGTTCCTGCTCCTGCATTGTAAAATTTGCATTCAGAACAATATACTGCAAGAAGAATACAAGTAGGATGGCGAGTCCCAAGTACTAAATTTTGAACTGGACAGCCGAAAATAAAATAAGGATAAACTAAAACAGAACACTTGTGTGGTTCCCTCTGTTTTCTTTTTTGGATAATGCTCGACAAACCTTCCATCATAAACAAACAACTAGATGTCTACATGACTCTAAAAAAGCACAATATAGCTAACAAGATAAGTTGTTTTAGACCTTTAGTACTCTAGTCTAAACTCCAATTAAGCATATTCTAGACCTAAAAACATGTTTTGCACATAAAGCTAGTAGCATCTCTTGGCTAGCTGGAGGCATTAGGGGGTGGGGAGGACCCAGACTGAGGCCAATGGACGATGGACACCAATACCAGGAGAGACAAAAGACTGATGACAACAAAATTCATGTGCTGGCCTGCTGCATTACAACAGGCTCACGAACCACTGTAGTCCTAGCCATATTTGCTAACCCTGCCAATCTGTCAGGGAAGGTACACGTTTTGTTCCCTCACAAAATAAAGACAGTGCAAGGCACTTGATACTTACATCTCCATTTGAATACATCCCTAGAACTCGGCGTTGGAGCAGTGCAAGCATGTAGCCAAAGAAAGCGGCAGCAAGAAGCAGTGCGACACCTGCAGACATAGAAACTTACTATGATCAGATATATCATAGAGTTTAAATGACATGTTTAGGTGGTAAGCTTTAACCATAGGTTTTTCAGGTCCAGCAATGATTGCAGAAAATGGAGCAGTGTATTACATACCTAGAGGAAAACCAGCTTCATACTGGTACACACAGTCATCAAAGTGGAGCTGAATCTCACGAATTGCTTGGTTTCCTCTGTCAATCACCAGAAGGGAGCAGCTACTGCCAATGTAACGAACTTCAAAATCAGTAGAAAATTTTGCCTCGTCACTTGGTCCGTCAACATGGCCTCCTCTGCCTGATTTTCCCCAGCAATAGTTGTAACCCCTAAGAATCGGAACACCATATGTCAGGCAGACAGGAACTTGTTCTTTACTAAAGATTAGGTAGATGATAAGGGAAAAGTATGCATAATGATGGCACAAACATCTAAATACAGACCTTACTGAAACTCAAGCCCAGTTAGGATCATGCCTTCTACCTAATTTGGACTTGAAGAATACAAAAAATTTATTCGTGTACAAATAGTTTTGGAGCAAAAAGACACGAATGTAATCAAATCAACAATATATATGTACATATCAAGTATACAAGGTGCAAATTAGGCTAGAAAAATAGAAAATATCAGTTAACAAATTTCTTATGTAATTTTAGAACATAATGTTCCACGAATAGCTAAGTCTGAATTCGACTGCAGTATTGTTATTCACTGATGCCTCTTGAATGCCAAAGAGGTTCTGTTCTGAACAAAACTTTCAGCAAATCAATTTTTGTCTCTTCCATTCTGTAAAATGGAATGACAGGTTCCCCAAAAAAAAGATATTGGGGAAAGGAAGAAGAGCTTTTGGCAATTAGCACTCAAATAAATATTTCATCTGGACATCACAATGCAGTTCAGAGACTAGATTATGCATATTATTAGTACTCAAACTGAACACAAAATGTTCACTGCCTAACAGCACGTCCTCTTTCTAAGTGCAGTTTTGGATCCAGGTGCTGAATCCATGACGGACAAGACCAGCAAACACCAAAAGGCAAACATTGGATACTCAAGGAACAGACAAAACCATGTGGATCTACCCTACCGCAGGACATTTTAGCCTACCTGTATCACTGATCTTTCTAATGGCCATGTTCATGGCATCAGCCACATAGATGTTACCCCTGTCATCCACTGTAAATCCCTTTGGATGGTTCATCCTCGCCTCTCGCAGCTTCCCATCAACATGACCAGGAAATCCTTCTGGGGAACCAGCAACAAGCTTCGGCCTGCTATCTGCATTGTTCAGCCCAGTTTCAAGGGATGAGATAAATCTTCTGTGGCTCAAAATCACCTGCTGGAAAATGAAACATGGACAGGCATAGAGAAAAACATGATAGGAAAGATGTAGATCACCGGTAATCAGTATAACTGTTTGGGTCAAATGTTTATATCACAGAGGGGATCAGTGTGATGACAGCACTTCTTAGTGCTAAACAGTTACAGCAACACCTTGACAAAATTTGATACCATTGCATATATAATAAGCATAAAAGCAGCATAGATTGGATTGACACCTTTTTTTTTCAGACCACGTTTCTACAAGTGAACACACAGCATAAAAATGGAAGTAGCCAAGTTGCATAAATCAGCTGAAAGCAACTGGAAAGCATTACGTAGGGCTGTGCAAGCAGTAAGCTACAAAGCTATCGCCATCAAAAGAATGACCATGCCGGAATTGATGACACCAACCAATCCACAGCTTCGGCGGCACCAACTCCACCAAACACATAGCAGCAGCATATAATTAGCGGAGAGCCCCACTGGGGTAACACCAAAACATGCCGGATTCAGGGGGTGCTAGGAGGAGGTCAGCCAGAGCGCACTCACATCGGGACAGCGGCAGCGCCATCCTGTAGATGTTGCTGTTCATGGAGTCCATGACGAGCAGCTCGCCGCCCTGGGTGACCTCCACGGAGTAGGGCTCGATCCCCAGCTTGCTGCCGTCGAAGACCGTCTCCACGGTGTAGCCGCCCTCGTACTTCACCATCGACTTGCCTCCGCTCGCTGCTACAACACCAACCAACACCAGGAGCAAACACGTCTCAGGGGGGAAAACACAAATCGGAACCGGAGAAGAAGCCGAACGGCAGAGAGATTTGGGCAGTCACCTGTCTTGGTAGTGGATTTGAGCGACCACATCCGCTTCACCACCGCCGACGCCGCATTGGAGAGGAACCCGGTCACCACCCCTGCGATTGGCAACGAAACACACCCGTCAAATCAAACACGAGAAACCCACCCCACCCCACCGTCCGGGCGAGACTCGAGAGGCAAGCGAGACCAGGAGCCCGAGCCTCGGGCGCTGACTCACTTGCGGGGTACGAGGACGCGGAGGCGGGAGCCAAGGAGCTAAGGAGGAGCGCGGCCAGCAGCAGCGCCCCCACCGCGACGTTCCCTCCCTTGGTCGCCATTGGCGGCAGCAGGACAGCCGTTTGACAAGTGGGGGGAAGCTTTGAAGATTTAGAGGACACGGAAGAAGGAGGCCATCTGGGCAAGGAAGGGAGCAGGCAACGCTCAGATCGAGGACGGAGGATGGGAGAAACCACCAGGAATCCGAGCTTTTCTTGCTCTCCGCTCCGGGAGGGGAGAAGGGGAGAGAAGAGGAACAAGTGGGGGCAAAGAGACAAGCCGCAAGCGGGCGGGGGCTCCCCTCGTCTGTGTTCGCTGCGGCCGCTGCTCGCTTTCGGCGATTTCGTGGGGTTTTAGAGGGAGGGGAAGAGGTCCGCGTGACGGTGGTCGGGTGGCGATGAGCGCAGGGGAGTGGAGCGGGTCACGTGCAGAGGGTGATGCAGGGGATGGATGTTCACTCGTCATCGCGGTTCCGAGTAGCACGGCTGCACGGCCCTTTTGCAATGAGTAGTGGAGGGCTAAAAAAAAAGCCTTTCTGATTATTTTAAATCTACATAAAGGTGCTTGCTAATAAACTAATAATGTAAAAAGGCTTTCAATAAAAAAATCTGAGAGTAGCTTAAGATTGAAGCGGGTTCTCTTAATCCTAGATAAGAGCATTGCTAAGAACAGTCCCAAACTAGAAACTGAGATTGTTTCTATTGTCATTAATTACAGTGCAAATTGTAGAATGGTGATATTGTATTAAAATTAATGAATAAGATGAATACAAAAGATTATTTTTAAAAACTATATATACACCAGAACAAGATATAATAAAGAAGTACAAGATAGACAAAGAGATACAATAGATAGAAACGATATGTGATTGAGATATGATTACAACCAAATGTTTATGATCTGATTACAGCTCGACTTACAATTGTACAATGATCTGATTACAACCAAGATCACGATAATAGCCGAGTGGACAGGAGCACATCTTGTGACGGCGGTGGCCAAGCCCAGCCATTGCATGACATCTGTAGTTGAGTCCCATCCGTCGCATTTTGCCCAAAGTGGGACTTAATCTTAGTTGATATGGACAAAGTGGTCATTTCTAACATATTAGATAAAGTTGTTTGGAGGTTTGGTAAGAAAAAAGTGTTCTCTGTTAAATCTGTATATGATTTTTTGACCAAAGATAACAGGGGCTTTTATCATAAAAAGATATGGCAGGGTAAGATTCCTGAAAAAATCAAAATCTTTCTTTGGTTAATGCTTAATAATGCAGTCCTAACCAAAGACAATATGTGTAAAAGGAAATGGTCTGGTGATCCTAGTTGTTACTTCTGTGATAATAAAGAAGACTTGCAACATCTCTTCTTTAATTGTAGGCAAAATTTGCCAAAGGACACTAAAAGTGGTGCGCTTTTGCTTAGAGACACCGAAAGTGGACTCCTTTGCTGAAACACACATTCGTTTGGTGCAAATTTACCGGAACACATTTCCACGCTGGCATAGAGAGAGAATGTTGGCGGTGACGGTTTTGCCCCCTGGATCGTTTGGACTTCTTATTTGGATCGACCCGGGCGGGGGGGAGGGGCGGCGTCGAGGGTTGACTTCGACCTCGGCGGCGGCGGCCGGCGGCGGCGGGGGATGGGCGCGGTGTGGTCGTGGGGTCGGGGGCGCGAAGCGTGCATGGCGTGGTTTCCACCGCACACCCAGCTAGCGCGCAGCGGCCAGCGGCGAGGGCATGGAGGGCATCGTGAAAGCGAGATGCGGCTCCATCCCAAAAGCGGTCGCCGCGTCGGAGCCGTGGCGAGCCGCGCGGCCCGGCCGCTCGCCTCCGGCTCAGCGGCGGCATGGTAGAGCCCCGCAGCGGTGGCGTGGCGGTGCGGGTTCGGCAGGGCAGCTCGGCGTCGCGTCCGCGTCGCGTCCGCGTCGGCATCGGTGGGGGCGACAAGGCGGTGGTCTACATGGGGCCGGGGCGTGATGCCTTCCTCGGCTTGGTATGGGAGCGGTCATGGGCTCCGTCGCGAAGAAGCGCGGGAAGACGGGCCAGCGGCGGCGACGCGAAGGAGAGGGCGGCCTCCGGATGCAATGATGTGACGGGGCTCCTGGCCCAACGTGGCCATGGAGATCCCAGCGGTGGCTCAGCGCGGCCATGGAGGTCCCGGCCGGTGGCGTTGAGGGCGGGGTGCGGCGGCTCGGGTCGGGTCCCAACGAGCCAAGGGGCAAAACGGTCAACTCACCCGGCGTTCTCTCTCCATGTCGGCGTGGAAATGTGTTACGGCAAATTTGCACCAAATGAATGTGTGTTTCAGCAAAGGAGCCCACTTTCGGTGTCCTTCAACAAAATTGCACCGCTTTTAGTGTCCTGTAGGTAATACATCCAGAGTAGTGTGGGCAACCTTTGCAACTTGCTTAGGAGCAATTGATGTTCCCACTTCTTTCATTCAATGTTGGATGTGGTGTGATAAATAGATGCACAATCTGCAAAAATTTCATACTTTGAGGATTGCTGCTATATGTTGGGCAATATGGAAAACCAGAAATAAAGTTTGCTTTGAAGGAGAAAAAATATGTCTAATCCTATATTTATTGTATGCAACGCCTGTGCCCTGATGGGTTGCTGGGCAGGACTCTATTCAGAAGAGGAGATGGATTCTTATCACTAAGGGGGTCGATATGATGCTGCAAGTCGCCTTGAAGCTGCTGAACAAGAAGGGGAAGATGAATCCAGACCAACTTCAAGATGGACCTGCCGAGGAAGACTGAAAGCTATTTGCAATCCATGGAGTGGTGGCTGGTGTGAAGATCAAAACACATCCAATATTTCAGTCCCTCTCTTTTGTGATACATGTGGAATGTTAGACATGTTGTTTGGTGGGCTTCTGGTCATGTTTGCAGGACTGGTTTCTTGTCCGTCAATGCTACCAAGACGGTTGTAATGCGCATGTGCGCCACTTCTGTTAGCCCTTTTCTTTAAACTGTCAGGTCTTAGCTTTGTTTTTTCTTCAAAACTCTATATCTGGTTACCCAAACTTTGTATTTCCGTTATGATTTAATGGAAATGGGGGAAAATGCCCTCGGTTCTAAAAAAAATCGGTCGCATTTTGCATGCCACTGTATGGGATCGGTGTTGACTCTAAAGCGGCACATATTCTAACATGGAGCACGATGAGCAAGAGCATAAATCAAAGAAGGCGATATCATGGAGCCACACTCAGGCCTCAGGGCATACATAGCAGACTAGCAGTACCAGTACCTAAGCAAGTGGAACCATTCCAACTTTGCAACCAAACATTGGGATTTAAACTTGAACGTCGTTTCATAAGAATTTGGAATGACAGAGACTCAAGAGCTCGAGACTTAACCTGATTAACCTCCTTTGAACACAAAGCTCCATACCACTTTCCAACGCCACATACCACCTAGCTTTGCCGGGCAGTGTTTTCCCCCGTATGTTAGGGCAAGTAGCGCGGAAAAGGACCGGGAACTCTTGGACGTTTCGTACCGTCGTGCGTGCGTGCGCGCGCGCTTCGCTGCCCATGCTTTGCTTTGCCCACGCCGCCCCGCGCGCACGCCTCAACAAAGGTGCCCGCAACGGTTTCTGCCTCCGGCCAAGTCCCTTCGGCGAGAGGGAGAGACTCGAGACCTAGTACGTGTTGGTACTAGCGTACGCACGCACCGGGGCATCCGACACTGAAACGCGAGGTACCTCGCCGGACGTTCCATGTACCGCGGGAGCTGGCAACGAGCGAGTACACGGCCTTTGAAACTTCGTAGGCCGGGCGGGCGAGTCACACTCACACAGCTCCCAAGCACGAGGATCCGTACGCCCTGACGAGGTTCAGTACGAGTACTGTACCCTCGCTCTTGCTGTCCATCTCCATGCAGCCCAGGCATGCTAGTGCGAGCACGAGCCCTGCGTTATCTCTGCTTTAGTAGTACGTGACACTTGAGCGTCCTTTCAGGCTTTTTTTTCACGCACGGGGCCATGCATCCGGCCAGAGGGCCAGGCCGCGCGCTCTGCTCCTGCTCCTTCCTCCCAAGTCCCAACCAACCTCCCACGGGTGCGAGCCATGTGACGGCCGGGGCTCGTGCTTGGCGCGGCGTGGCCCGAAGACGACGAGATATGCAAAAGATGTGGGTGTCCGTCCGCCTGTCCGGTGTCCGGTCCGCGAGCCTTTTTTGCCCGCTGTGGCGCTGTCGTCGCCATCGCCTGGAAAGGTTCCAAAGTGCTACCACGCAAAGGGTCAAAAGGGCACTGATTCCTCGCTCTATGCTCCTAGTCCTACTCCTACGCTGGCAAGAAAAAAAACGTGGCGAAGCTGGAAAGTGTGGAAATTACCATGCAGTCACGTTAATGTAACGCGGCAAGCTCAGGTGTGTGTGTGTGCAAGTGCAGTACAGTATGGCTTGCTGTGCTGTCGTTTCAGGCTCGCAGCAATCAGCAGCCAGGTAGGAATGGACTCGGGCGGCGTGGCGGATGTATGAACAGGACAGTGCCGTGCATTGCAGGGCAGCTCGCGATCATGCTGCATTTCCCGCTCTTTCACTTTGGAGGCACGGGCACGGTAATTTCGTAGACGCTGAACTTTTTTTACTGTTACACGTACCAGTAGCATTTTCCAATTCAAGAATGGACTCTTGCTGTTAGATTCGTAGTATGTCCCGGACAGACAGGGTCGGCCTAGCGTTGGAGCACACAGCACACTGGTAGGTACAGAAGCTGCTGCACTACAGACGATGGCTGGCTAAACTAAACGATCAAGCTTTTTCGATTCGCGGTCTTCGACTCTTCGATGGAGAAAAGAGCGCATGTCATGTGCACGAGGGGAACAAGTTGCTGAATCCGGGGTCCGAGACGAACAGAAGGCTGAGCGTGGGCCGCACAGAGCCCATGCTCTGGAAGCTAAAGTGCGGATCCGAGATGATTGGTGCCTCATTCGCGGCCAGTTTGCTGTGTGCGGGGCCCACAAACCAGATTACTGAAGGATATTTAAATTTTTGCCTTCTTCATGAATAGCACTCCTCCATTTGCCTTTTTATGAGTGGTTTTAAAAATGGTTTTATCTTTCTTTTATTTAATTTGGTTGAATCTTTGAAAAAACATAGTAAATCAATAGAAAATTCAATTTTGTTGGACTTGAGATAAGTAGATCTACACAGTGAATATATATAATATGCTATGTTTTTAGTACAATTTTTTTGCTATAGCTTTAGATCTATGAATTTTTGTAATTAATTAAAATAATTCATAGCTACTGTTTCTATAGTCCAATTGTAGTGAAATTTTTATAATGGGATAATTATTGTATTCTTGAGCTGTAGTAAAATTTTGTACTCATAGATCATGTATAATTAGTTAGATTTATTTTGATTTAACTAGCATAAACCTAAATAAATCTATAACTAAGTTGTACATAATTCAATGAGTACGAAATTTGTGCACACGGTTTCAAAACTGCTCATAACCATGTGAGTGATGTAATTTGCATGGTTTCAAAAGTTAAGATGTATTTTATCCGGTTTGGAGTTCGGGGATGAAAATCAGACTTATGTGAAAGTTAAGGGACTTCCCTTACTTTAATTTCAGACATTCTTAGGCCGAAAGGAAGAGCTACGGCCCAAAAGGCAGAGCTGCTTTACAGCCCAGTCTATAATACAGGCGGGCCCAATAACACTAACTCCTAGAATGTTTTGTTAATACGGTCTCAAACTACAGACAAGTAACAGAACTACGGAGGTTGCTGAACGTCAAAAATGCTATTTTGCTAGTCACTCTTACAGACAATTACAGCCCACAAGTACTGATGAGACTCAAGCAAGTCAACAACAGCAGCAAACATATCACGAAAACTAAACAACTACCGGCACAACAAAAGGCTCTACAAACAAAATCCATGCTTGGTTGAGCTCTCTATGTTCTTCAGCTGCTTTCTCAGCCAATGCTGTGCGCAAGGGTCTCTACTCGTGCTATCGTGTAACTGTGTTAACGGTATCGGCAGCAACACGTGGATATATACAGGTGGGGCCTCATCTCTACCTTTACACAGCTGCTAACTGTTGTCAGACCTGGTAGACCATTCCTACCTCCAGAGTGGAGGCATGGGGTATGTTGGCAGCGTATGCAGGGCCACGGCTGTTCTTCCTCAAGAACTCGTAGAAGAAGTTTATCACAATTCGCTTTATGAAACTTGACCCGCTCTTCGCCTTCATGTACGAGTGTCCCAGGATGAAGGACATGCCTGCCTCCCTAGCGTCCATGAGCTCCTGCAGCTCGCGGCGCACCTCACTGTCCACCTGAGCACTCTTTGGTATCATGAACCTTGTTTTCTTTTGCTTGGGTGCTGCATTGTGTGGGTCTATCTCCTTAGGAGGGATACGGATGCATCAACTTGTCCATCCTCTTCCCACATATTCATTCCAGCACTGATGGTGGACAGCTTCTCGGAGGGCTTATCTGTGTCCTCGATGAAGCCATTCTTGTCATATTCCCCACTGCTGCGGATGAACTCTGCAATGTTGCTGACTAGCTCCTTCTCGAACTCCAGATCATCCTTCTGCACATCTCGATAACCATATCTGACAATGACCCTGTATAGCCTATACTCTTTTGGACCAATGCGACCCACCAGAAATCTTTCCTCAGGTTGCACATGTGGCACAGGGACTGATTTGACACAGAGGAATACCAGTACCTGATGAAAAACAATTGTCAGAAACATCCATAAACTGACTCATGCACTGATGCTGCTTATTCAGATCTCTGGCAGTGCATTCAGAAAAACTGTTGCTAGGTATAATCATGAACTATGAAGTGATAAGTTACCTGATGAAACGCAGGCAGATTGGTGACGAAGTGGGAGAAGATGGCTGGAATTCCAGACATTAGTTCTGTATGTATTAGCCCAATGCCTCGAACGCGAACAATGCCCAGTGAAGGACCAAGGTTTAAGAGCCAGTTTACCGAAACCTTGTTTTGCACATCGAACTCATACTTCTTTATTGTGCCATAGTGCCAGACACACATGACCACCATAAATATGAAGGAGAGAGTAATAGGAACCCAAGCACCTTCATGAAACTTGACAAGGGAAGCTGAGAAGTAGATCACTTCGATCGTGCCAAAGAAAAGCAGGAAACCAAGGGCAAGGAAGATACTCTTGTTCCAGCAAAGCACAATAACGAGTGACATTAAGCAAGTGGTAACAAGCATTACAGTTATTACTGCCAGCCCTGTATCAAGAAACATGGCAAACCCACAACAATTAAATATGAGGTTCACTTCAATGTATGAAGAACTATATGAATATGAGTTTTTACCTTGTGCATTTGCCAAGTGCTTTGTGTCCCTGAAGCCAATAGTAACAGCCAGGCAGAGTATCATCAGCGTCAGTTGATTTCTGGTATGTATATCTGACCATGCACTGTCGAGGATGTGTGCACAATCTTCACTCCAGGGAAACAACTTAATGAAGAGCACTGCTTGATGATTGAAAAGGTTCCAGTAATAATTGCCTGACTCCCAACTACAGCTGCTAGTATAGCAATCACCAGAACAGGCCATCTGAGTGTTTCTACAAAAGAAAGTTGCATAAATCAGTGCTTCAAAACATGCAGGTCTTTTTAATGGAATTCTGTAAAAACCAATTACTACTATAATAATAACATTTTTAAAAGAAAAAAAAGGCAAGGGAAGTTAAAGAAATTACCTGGTACTGACACATAAAAGCCAATATGATAACCGCTCTCAATGTTGTGATGTTGTGAAATAAAAAGCTGCTTGTCCCATATAAGCCAATACAAGTGCAGGATAAACCACGAACATGAATGCAATCTGTTGGGATTTTATAAAACCGTTAAGAATCTGAAGACAGTTCAACATTTACATTTTCCTTTTTCAAGTGTGGTGAGTAGCACAATCAAGATTTGGAGACCAAGAGAACGTTGATATCTCTAGGATACTGAGTATGGATATAGAGAATTACAGAAATGCTGACAAAACTTAAACACGCATCGAGGACAAATACAAACACACATAAGTACAGATACTTGGTTGACCTTTCAAATAAATCAGTAAATTAATAATGTGGTTTGCATGAAAATTTAAATAATCCAACCCTATAATTAAAAGATTCAGTCAAGAGGCAGATGCTTTCAGGAAAGGAACTGACTCAGCACCAAATTCCTAAGGGCAAAAACTATGTGGTATACTAAGGATTCTTAGTGTGTTACAATTTTTTTTCTGCATTTGTAGAAGTTCAAATTAATATGCAAATACCATGAAAATAGTTCTAATGAGAGTCATGTAAACAACTGGTGTATCTTGTTAATTTTACTGGACACAGAATAAGAAACTAAGGTAAACTAGATATGATTTTATTAACAAGAAAAAAGGTAAACATTGGGAATTAGTAAAATTCTGCAAATATAACACATAACAGTACTTGTTGTTGTAAGTTGTAACAAACTCGTTTATACCTGGATTGATGACTGCGAAAAATGTCCAAGGTCAGCATACATAGCTTCAGAGCCTAAAAGTTTTACCAATAATAACAATAAAAAAAAGAGTGTCAGACTTCTGTGACTAGAATTCAGGTATTGCCGCAGTCAAAGATTAAGCAACAGCAGCCTTGTACCTGTCACACAAAGAAGGATTCCACCCAGTGACATCCAGCCACCAGTTTGAGTCTTCCTGAGGAATTGATACATGTAGTATGGCGAGAGGGCTCGATAAACACGGTGGTCCCAGTGGATGATATTGTAGAGGCCTATTGCACTTATGCAGAGAAGCCAAATGCATATGATTGGTGCAAAAAGAAACCCAACTTTGTGTGTGCCGTAGTGTTGCAGTGCAAACAAGCATATAAGTATGGCACAAGCCACTGGAACTAATATATCTGCACATAAACAAGTTGCAGTAAACATCTCATAAGCATGGTACAATCAAACATAATACATAGAGCTGCTGACTAGAAGTCTAGAACTAACACAATTCAACGGTATTGGTCTATATGCATTCTACCATGTGTTATATAGCAATATAAAACAAGCAATCAAAGAAAGGATTTGACCTACATTTGTGTTGTTCCTTTTCCAATGACAACTCAAGCCCAGATACCGCAGAAAACACTGCAAACGGAGCAATATCACTCATCAGAAACAAATATAATGCGATCAAGGCCAACCATCCAAAACCAAGCCTGGCAAGGGGTCCAACCTGAGACTGCAGGGGTGAGGACGCCGTCCCCGATGACCATACATGTCCCGAGCAGTGCGAAGAGCAGCAGCAGGCGCTGCAGCACTCTGTACTTCTCCAGCACCGCCCTGACCCTGGACACGGGCCGCTCTCCACGACGCCCGGTGACCTTCTCTTCCTCCATGAGCTCATCTCTGGTGCCGCCGCCGGGCAGGAGGCCGGCGCGGACGTGGCGGCAGATGAGGGAGTAGAGCGCGAAGGTTCCGCCCTCCCCGCCGTCGTCGGCACGGAGCACGATGAGCACGTACTTGACGAGGGTGATGAGGGTCAGCGTCCAGAAGACGAATGAGAGCACGCCGTAGATCTCCTCGTTGCCCTCCGAGTGCTGGATGTCGTTGCCGGCGAAGGCGCTCTTGTAGACGTAGAGCGGCGACGTGGCCACGTCGCCGTACACCACCCCGAGGGCTCTGGTACGCGAGCAGCAGCGTCGCGCGCCACGACTCCCCCGCCGCTACAGGAGAACGAAGCAGTCAGGCAAATGGAGGAGCAAGCCCCAAGCCAGCAGAGGAAAGGAAACCGCTCCAAATCCAAGGACTCACTCACCTTCCCATGCGCCGCCTCCGCGCCGCCCGCGGCCTCCAGATCCCATGTCACTCCCCAGCTGCCCAGCCCCGACCCGCACGCGCGCCTCAATGCGTCACGCCAGGCCTGCTGGCTCCATGGCCGCGAGCAAACCTCGAGAATCGTCGGAAAGGAACAAGGAATCAGGGGCACCGAATCCAACCCAACCCAACCCAACCCAACCCAACCGCGGCGGCGCGTCCGAGAACCACCAAGATTTGTCCGTCGGCTTGGCCTGTAGCGAGCGGGAGGCCAACCAACCAAGACGAGCGAGGCAAAGCAAGGCACACTCCGCACTCCTCCGCGTCCCCTCCTCCTTCTAGTATCTTCCCGCAAAGAACCGAACCACCTCGCGCAAGCAAAGCAAGGCAAGGCAATGGCAAAGCAACGCAAGCTCGCTCGCCCCCCACGCCGGCCACGCCTCTTCTTAACTCGCTATCGAGTTTCAACCGCCCGTACGAAAGGAAACCGGGCGGTAACTCTCCTCGCTGGACGCGTACGAGAGCGCCACGACGAGCCCAGAAGGTCTCTGGAGCGCTGGCGGAGAGGGCAACCAGCCAGCCAACCAACGCGGCGCGAGCAAAAAGAGAGGAAGATAGGGATGCCGTTTGCCGTGGGCTCCCCTCCGCTACGGTTCTGGATTCCAAACCACCCTGTCTTTTTTTTTTTTTCCTTGGGGAAAGTGGGGGTGGAGTCAAGTGAAGCGAAGCACGCAGCTTCCATGTTCTTGTAGCCGCGGGCCGCGCGGGAGGTGGCGCAGCGCCGGCGAGGGGAGTGGAAGCTTGCGTGTGGCTATCGAACGGAACGGGACGCGTGGAGACGGATGCTTTACTTGATTTGCTTGTCGTAACGGCGGGCTTGATACGTCGTTGTACGTTTTGCCGGTTTTAGTGCCTTTTATATTTAGGGGCCCCTAAATAAATACGTAATCGAGTGCCTTTTCTTGTTCCACTCCTTTTTTGGTGCACTTTTAAGTGGCTGCCAGCAGTGAATTTATACGGGTTAGATAGGAATCCATGATGCTGTCCAGACTCCAGACCAAGCTTCCAAACTATATGCAGGCATCTGATGGGAAAACATGAATAATTTGGATGGATCAAACAAATAGAATAATTATCAAGACCATTAGAGCATCTTCAATAGTTTTTTTTTTTTTTCAGGTAAACCCGGATTTTGACGCACTGTATACCGAAGATAAAAAAAAAACACGCCAACACTTCTTGGAAACATTGACTTACAATAGCACAGACAAAACAAGAACTAAACAACCACTTCTTTTTTTTTTTTTGACAAAATCAACCAACCACTTCTTTGACAAGAATAAAGAACCCACCCATCCATCAAGGTCGAAAAGAACTCTAAGCCCTAAATGGGTTGGGGGAGGGTAACATCTTGGGTGTGTTTAGTTCAGCTTTTCTCTAAAATTTTCAAAATTTCCATCACATCAAACCATTAAATGCATCAAAAGGCGGCTTGTCCGGATATAAAATGCGAGTAATAAAATAATTAAATACGGTTTAGATGTATATTGCGAGATGATTCTTTTGAGCCTAGTTACCCCCCATGGTAGGATAATATTTACCACAAACAAACCAAAAGTGCTACAATGCTTTTCTCTTTGTGCCAATTTCGGGAATCTAAACACACCCTTCAATAGTTTGATAAAACTATCTCTGATTTTGATATTTTTTTTCAATATGAGAAAAAAACTTCATCCAAAGAATCCTATGTCCAAACTATCAATTTATCCACCTCGAAAAAACATAGGCTTCTGTCATGACCCGAGGAAATAGGGCCCAGAGGGGGACAGGGCCAGGCCAGGCCAAAGGAGGCGTGGCGCCGCCCCCCTGGCCTCGTAGCAGCGTCCCGCCGCCGCCGCCTCCCTTCCATGCGGATTCTTGGCAATTAATTCGGAAATAAAGGAGGAAAATATCTAGGATTATCTTTAGGCGTTTTGGTGTGCAAGGGGCTATCTCATCTATAAAGGGAGACCCTTATTAGGAAATAAATAAATAGGATATGCTTGTAAAAGGTATTCCAATCTATAAGGAAACCTTTAAAGAGATTGCTTGAGATCTGAAGTCCCACTAAGCCGGGCTATATAAGTAAAGTGTGCATAATCTTTTAAGGGCAACAAGCAAATAAAGAAAATTTATCCCAATCTCCTGCCCCCTCTCCTCCCTCGCGCGCCCCCGCCCTGCCCTGCCGCCGCCGCCTCCACCCAGCGCCGCCCTCGCGCGCGCCCCCGCCACCACGCCGTCAGCGCGCCCCCTTGGCGGCGGCGCCGCCGCCACGCGCCCGTCACCTCCTCCTCCCTCTCTATCCAATCTTCCCCAATTCACGTGTCAGCTCCGGCCCAATCTAGGCTTGGAACGACACTTCCATCTAAAAGATATGTGGACAACCGTTACTCCCCTATAGTAGCGGCCCGATTTTTTCAACACTTGGTCATCTTGATCGTTGGAGATTGTCGAATTGAATCTTCGGCCAGCTATTTTCATATATCGAATAATGAGTAGTAGAGCAGACAAAGGAGTTAGAATAGAGCAACCTGAATGCTATAATGCTATTGATTTATATTTAGGGCACTGTTAAAGCAAAAAACCAACATAGTTTTTATTGATATTAATTATCTTTGTCACCTAAGCGTTTTGCTAATGTGACAAAAAGAAACAAACATCATAGAAATAGGTCGAAGTTAGAAGCCATATCTACACGAGAACCAAGACATGAAAGGGATATGATTGGTTTAGAACGGAGAGTGAATGCACCTGATTGAACAAATTGTTCTGTAGAAACTAACCACTCGGAGCATGGTTTCAATATGTAGTGTCCATATATAAATCAATATAGGTATAGAAACTACACATATTTAGCATTGAGACCCCTCTTAACGTCTTTATGCAACTTAAGATATTTATGACAACCATTATTATGGAAAGCTTTAAATGGCAAACTAATATTTATCACAACCTCTTTCATAAGCTTGAAGGTGTGGGTGTAGTGTGTGGGTGGGTGGGTTGGGGGTGGGGGGTGTCAGCGAAAGCTATTTGATTCAACGGTTTATAGAAAGCATAAAAAATCTTAATTACGAATCATGTGAATAAGAAAATTTCATTTACACAAATATTCAACGATTTCAATAACTGTTCATGTAACATAAAAACATAAACGTTCATTGAATCAATCTCATGACTAGAATGAATGTTTATATCCGTTGAAACATTCAATGATTTCAATAACTGTTCATGTATCATTTGTTTATTTAACAATTCAATAATCGTTCAAACATTCAATAATTCAAGAACACAACAAAAAAAGACATAAATTATATAGCCATCTAGAATAAAGAAAATTCGCTTATTATGCAGCCAAAGAAATTTGTGAGGCTGTCAAAAAACCGAACATTATACAGCGCGGCTAGAAATTTGTTTCACATAGATCTTACTCGTGGAAGGTAAACATAAGTACTACGTATTTCCTTTCGTTGAAAAGATAAGTCCACTTTGTCCTGCCTCTCTGAAACTGATAGCTTGTCGATAGACGAAATGTAGAGGAAAGGAAAGAGATATGCACGGACGGAGTGTACTTGCAGCTGGAAAGCTACGTGCGGGTGATGATGCGCCGGGCATCTCATCTGACGCAAAAGAATTGTTTTATTAACGATATTATCTCCAAAAGGAGCATCGCGGTTTGACTCTGAAAAAGACGTTGCTGTACTAGCATAATAGCATTTGTTTATGTCCGGCACGCCAGCAGGGCTTCTTTTTTCAAAGAGAAAACGCCTCATATACACACAGGACGGATGAGTTTTTGTCCTTGCTATTGCTATCAGATGATGCTAGTTCAACACTGCCCGGTGAAATTTTTTGGCCCATCGAGTTGAAAAAACCCTCTTTGGTATTTGGTATTTGTTTGCTTGCACGTACTCGGTGGATATATAGAAAATCTCACGTCTTTGACAAACTGGATTTTTCCCAAAGATTTTGTGCGTGTAGCTTGACCAATAATGCGTTGGTGTTCACCGTTCGTTCTTGGCTCACGTCCTCGTGTTCCTTAGTTTATACATTTTATAAAAAAGAAGTGCAGATAGCGTTTGGGAGAGAGACTACACGAAATCGAAGAAACAAGCACAGGCCACCTACTCCCATATCCCGACAGAGCCGGATATGTATGTAATTGTATATATATATATGCTTTTTTTAAATAAAAATCGTCGGGAATCACAGACAGAAACAGGAAAAATCCAGGTGAGATGTATGTATGCCACATGGTTGGGGGCAATAATATTTCTGAAATCAATAGATTAATTCGGCCCCAGAATTGAGTAGTAGAGTACTAGTACTAGTCTAGTAGGAGTACTACTATTAATTAAAGTATGCATCAATGTCCACGTATACATAATTTGTCAGAATTACACGCGGCTTTGCACGGACGCTAAGGCCCGTCTTAATGGGGTTTTAATGAGTGTTTAAAGTGCACATTAAATCAATGCCACATCAAGAAAATTTCACTTTTTGCATTTAAAACCCCTAGGAGAGAGAAGGAAAAGAGTTTCACCATGGTGAAACCTTTGAAGCACTCATTTCACATGCGTTGGAAATTGTGTGAAACCCCCATTGAGACACAAATAGAGTTTCACCAAAAAACTATGCAATTAAACCATGCAATGAGAGAAAGGGTTGTGGGACCCTAGAGCCTATGAAACTGTGCAATGAAACTGTGCATTGAGGGAGACGTCTATTTCATGCCAAAGTTTCACATCTTGGAAACCGGGAAGATGAAACTCTTCGGCCTAAGCTCGAGCCAACGGATTAACTTCGAGGTAGTCATGGGTTGGTGAGCAAACAATCAAAAGATTTCAAATGTAGTACACACATTGTATGCTCCCAGTTCATCAATGGCATGATTTCACGTCTGATGGTGAGTATTAGGTAGGTACGGGCTTGGATTCGAAGCTTTTACCCTGACGGAGGGGCGACAGCGGCTGATTCCAAACCCCTCCCTAAGCAAGCTTCCTCCCTATCAGCCTCAACATCAATCACAGCGGCTGATTCGAAGCTTTCTAGAAGATGCCATTGCCATCGTTCGCCTACCTTTCACACGTTGTTTGTGATCGAAAAGAGACGAATTGACGGAGAGACCTTGCTTTCGGACCATCCGTTACTATGACCGGACGGGGGCGTCTATGAACGCGATGCTCTTCCAAATAAAGTCCCGGGAGAAAATATTGGGACCTGGGAGAGCTGAGCTCCTCCATTTTGGCCCTCGAACCACCAACCAGGAGATCCTGATACCACCACCCCGCATTGGACTAGTAGAACTGTGACGGTGCTTTTCGCGTGTCTGCTGAAACTTCAGCCAAGAAGCGTTTGCATACTGCAATCGGGGGCATCGCTTTCGCTTTCAGAACACCGTATCAGAATTGTGTGCTCGTCCAGTCGCGTGGCGGGCGACACAGTGTTTTAAAACTATTAAAATAACACAAGCATGCTGCAGGGTTAGCATAAATCTCTGTGGTGACGTGGACTAGCCATTTATAATAATGAACTAATTAACAAGAGATTTTGGCGCATCAATCAGTGATGCTACTTGACTCGGACGGACCCACGGGAGCCTCCGACGTGCGCAAAAGTTGGGCTCCCGTCACATCCGCTCCCCGGCCGGGCATGGCGACGTCGCTGTCGGCGGCCGGGACCCGTCGCACAGGACGACGCTGCCCATGGCCCGGCTCGTCGATGCCGACGGCGGCGGAGGCCGGCGTTGAGCTCTCTTTAAGTAACTTGCAGAGCATTTTAAATTTTGATTTAATCCAGCGCGCGTACGGCACGGGCGCGGGAGGTGCTGGACGAGAAGAATATCTTCTCCTCCATCGTCTGGAATTCCCCATCGTCTTCTTCGCTTGGTCTTCCCATATTCTTGGGTCACAGGCCACTCATCCGTATTTGCAGGTGCTGTGACTTGTGTGTGCTCGTGCAGAACTGTTGTGCTTCCTGTGGCTGCTGACTAACCAACGGTCGGACACTCCGGAAGCTAGCTAGAATGGTTGTTAATGGTTGTTGAGATCTTCAGTTTGATTTTTTTGGGGTAAACCACGTCATCATGCGTGCGCGCTGATGCACTACGTGTGATTATTTGTTACTTATATTAGTAGCATAATGTATGTAGGTGTGATTGGCACGTCGGCTTCGCTTCATTTAATTTGTGGGGATTCTGTAAACAACTCGTGTGAACATTATTCGGCCTGGTACTACCTATCTGGTATGCGGTCGATTTTTCGTTGGTTGGACTTGGATCAATGATCCAATCGAATAGTTGGAACGATTTGCAGCTAGCTGTTTTATTTGTGGGTAGAGAAAATGCTGGACGCGAAACAGGTTGGTGTCTCCTTGTTTGGTGGTTTGGGCTCTACTAAAGTTGTTTTTGATCAAACTCTACTAAATGTTCCTTGTTTGGTGGTTTGTTGGGCTCTACTAAATGGGATTATGGAGGCGGGCGTGATAATGGGCAGCAGAGGTTGGCGCCTTACCTGTTTCCATAAAACTAAACCGTACTCCCTCTGTCCCCATGAAGTTCGTCGTTTTTGACTTTTGAACTTCATGTTTGACCATCCGTTTTATTCAAAATATTTATGCAAATCATAAAATAAATTAATCAATATTCAAGTATCTTCATTGATAAAATAAGTCGTAACAAAATAAATTATATTTGTGTAAAAATTTTGAATAAGACGAAGCATCAAATAAGATGACACGGAATTTAGGGTGACAAACTCAATGGGACGGAGGAGTACGTGTTTAAGCGGCGGCATCTCGGTGTGGCTCTTGCAGAAAGAGACCTGAAACACTGACTAAGACCAACTGATGGCCAAAGTATTACCCTGGGCGTTTGAATCTAGCAACTCGACTTATCATACAAATTTTTTTTCTCACGACAAAACAACATCATCGGCCATTATAAACATACGGTTCAATACCACGACTGCAGTGGAAGCCCAAATAGATGAGTAGTCTGCAGATCTCCTATCCATTCGTGGAAGGAAATCCATAAATAAAACTCTGCCCGCCAGCAGTTCCTAGGCGCTAGGGTCGCCTGTCGGAAAGCCTCGGAACCCAACACTGACGGACGACTCGTCGGGAATCATTGAGCATGGGGATGGGGGCTAGGTCTACTACTGCCTGCTTCCCCGAAGGGCCACCAAATCATTGAGCCTTTCCATCGATCTATTATCTCTCGAGAGATCGAGGTTGTGGCAACGAAACAGCCATGCATGGACTCAACTGGCGGCCGGACTGGACTGGATCGGATTGCTTGATGGCAATCCAATCCAAGGAACTCGGCTGTTCCCCCGTCCTGAAGCCAAACGTAGACGTGTCTATGGAATTGGTGGTACTCCACTAGTACTCCGTACTTGCGACTCAGAGACTGATGAGCATGGCCGTGGCCGCCCCACGAATCCCGATGAACACGAGCCACATGCTCCGACGCGTGAAGCAGGAGAACAAGTCCGAATGGATCACTCCCTGAGAAACTGTTTCATTTCCACAAACGATCGATCTGCTAGGCCGGCCACGTGCTGTAACCTGCAGGCATCTGTATCACTGTACTGTGTAGGATGTACCACTCTCCTAGCTGGACGATAGACTGCCGACTCACAGTAGCGAGACTCAGCCAGGCAGCCACTCGCGGGCAACGATAGATCAGTCGTTGCGTTGGTCGTCCACCTACTCGCCGGCCTATGGATCGTACGTCGACGTCGTGCCGGTAAGTTCTCTTGACAAAGCGAGAGGTTCTCAGAGGCCCAGCAGATCGATCGCGCTCGCGCGCGCGCGGCCGCTTACTCCACCACGGCCATCCATTCCATACTCTGCGTCGCCGATCGCGACGGAGTGCGACGACGACGACCGACGAATTGAAGGGCGCGGGCGTGCGCGGAGCGGAACTAGCTGCCCCCCCGTGCGCCTGCATTGACATCCCGTCCCCGGCCACGGGCGAGTGGCCGGCGGGGCGCGGCGCGCGCGGGTCAGGGTCACAGTGTGAACGGGCGGTTGAGCGTCGTCGTCCGTTGCCGTGCCATGCGATTTGGATTTGGCGATGCGGCCATCGATGTATCTATCTCGCGGAAGATCGATAGGGTCGGTCACCCGCACCGACGCGGGATCGATCGAGTCCTATCCGGATTTCTGCCCGCTGCCGTCGTCCCGGGGCGCACCTGGCATCTCCTCTCCAGCGCCGACGGCGGATTCCCTCTCTCTCTCTCCCCTTCTACGGGCTGGGCCATCATCTATGCGCGCGGGAACGAGACCGCCAGGCGCCGCTGACGCCCAGCCTGCCTCGTACATGGGCCTTATGGCCGTGACCTGCGGTCCACGTAGAGCTCATTGGTTGTGCAAAACAATGGGCCTTCCGCACCTCGGCGCCTTTACTCGTTCGGGCTTCGGGCCCAGCCGTATTCCCAACTCCTTGCTATATATAATAGTTTTTTTTCCTAAAGAAATTCTATGTAATGTTCACTTTATGCTCAGTCGTGTGATTATAGGTGTAGTTTTTGACTGCTATATGTTCTTTCTTATTTGCTTACGATCGTTACAGTTTCCCTTACCTTTGGTTCCAATCAGTTTACATACAGCTTTTGATGATTCTTTTTCCCCACAGGGAACATCGCTGTCAAATTCATTCGCCCAAAAACCAGGACCTGGGGGGTGGGGGACGACGATGTCCCCACCCGTATTTCATTAAGAAGAAGATCTTCTCACTAGATCCTGAAAAACCCCAAACCCCAGCCCCCGCCCTGACATGGGAGCCCACATACCCGTGGGATGGGTCGAGACTTCACACCATGCTTTGGCATACGGGGGGGCCGGCGAGGGGATTTTTTTTTGTGAAATCATGCGTCCGGTAGGACTCGAACCCATGATCGGTGGCCTCCCAACCAGGAGTGCACACCATGCTCAGTTCCCCAAATTCATTCGCCCAAGGTGGTGACATAAGCGAAAGCACCTGTTTTTCAAACACCTGGACATTTTCAACTGATCAAGGTCTGAAGGAATCAGTTTATTGATCACTCACTCAGTGCAGATATTGATCATCAATTGTGCAATATTATCCTTAAATTACCACTTTTTGTTAGCATGTTTTTATGTTTCCATGTGGTAGAACCTTGTTTGTTTTCTTCAGTGATGAATTATGACATGAGAAAATTCTACCAGCGATTCCTTTTTCCCCAGAAAAGACAAGCAACAGGAGATGATGTGCTGCCTATACAAATCGAATTGTCTTTTTTTTTTTTTTTTTTTTTTTTTTTTTTTTTTCGGGCCCATTCACCCGTGTTTCATTAAGAGGAGGGAAAACCAAATCCAAATACAAACTAAGCGGGGATGCCGAGAAGACATCAGGCTACGAACGAAAACAAAACAAAACAAAACAAAACACAACATAAGACAAGCAACCTAACTACTTGGATGCAACCCGTGGTGATTACAAGATAACCATGTCGCGACTAGACCACAAGCACTCTCGGTGGTCGCCGATGCGCCGCTTCTTCCCCGCAGAAGGAAGACCTCCATGGCCTCCATGTTGACCTCGGCGTTAGGGCCGTGTGAGTGCGACCTGCGGCTCAGCGAAGGAGACCGCATCCTCACGCTCGGCCTCGACCTCGATCCCCATCTTCTTGAGCATAACTCTCCCGGCACGGTCCTCGGCCTATGGAGCCCGTGGACGCACTCTTTGCGGCGCCGCCGTGCCGCGTTTCGGCATTAGCTCGGAGCGTCTTGGCGCGGGCGCGTCTTCCTCAAGACCGGCGTGGATAGTATGGATGGCTCAAGCGGCCTCTTGAAAGCGGCTACGAACTCATGGACCGACGGCACGAGCACGGGTTCGAAGAGTGTGCGGTGCACCCATCTTCGTCGCCACAAGCTCCGGGCCACCGGCGTGTTGTCAGTGCCCGGGGGGCACAACGTCCCAACCGCGCAGTCGTAGTGCGGGTTCGTTTGTGCTCCTCAACCCGAGGCGACGAGGCTGCAGGGCTACCTGGTGTCACGTCCACGACGGCGACTAGTGGCATGGCAAACTCGGCCTCGACCAAGTCGGCCCACCAGTCGTCCACCAACCCCGGAGAGGTCGGTGAAGCGGGGGGCGCCCACGGAGAAGGCGGCCACCATAGGCGCGGGGCTGCCATGACCTCGTCCTCAAGGAATGTCATTTGGGCGCACGGCGATGGAGGCCGTGAGCTCAATGAGCATTGGGTCAACCCGTGTAATAGGGTCAACAGCAGCAAGGTGGCGGCCAGCGGCAAATGGTCAACAGCAATATTGTCGGTGGACGATGTTGAGCACCCTCGAAGGCTTGCGCCTGCGCCGCCGGCGACGACGTCGAACGTGACTGGCGACCCCCATAGGCGTGTGCGTCGCCAACGACGAGGGGGCGTTCCCCACAGTCGCCTGCGTCGTCGATGTCTTGGGAGCCGGGCAGAGAATCTCTCCGACACGGATTGGAGCCATGCGCGGTTCCGGCGCTCTAGGGCTACCGGCCTGGCGCCGCTATCCGCGCCACAGCGTGGGCGCGCCCGCGCATGGGTCGATGGAGGGCACTGAGGTGGGCGACGATGGTGGTGGTGATGCTTGCAATCCTGGCCCGGTGCCTCGTGCTAAAAGCGAAGAGAGCGGCGGGACGCGGAGGTGCACTGGGCGGCGATGTGGTCGGCCGCCAGACAGTTGAAGCAAAGGCCGACGAGAGCAGGTGGTACGGCCCGCTGGCGACGATGGTGAGGTGGTGCCTGGCGGCGCCCTCGGCGACGGCTCTGAACAAGCGTGAAGCCATCGGCGTCGACAGGCGCGGCCGCTCGAGGAACGTGGTGTCGAGTGGTCGAAGGGCGACGAAGAGGGGTGCCGGGCGACGATGCTGGTAGGTGTTGGCCGAGCCGTTGGTGCACGGGCACACGCTCGACTGGCCGCGTACCAAGCCGTTGATACGCGGGCACCCGAGCGGCTGAGGGTGCCGCCGTAGGACCGACTGCGGTCCTGGTCCTGGCTCGATGACGACGACGACGACAACGATGTCGCCCCTCCAAGGGGATGGCGACCGTGTGCGACGGCCGGCCAGAGGAGGGTCCCCGGCCCATCGCCTCGACCCTAGCCGAGGTGTCCGACACCTCCAGGCTTGGGGGAGCGGCGGCCATGGGCTGCGTCGGTGCGCCGCCGGTAGAGGCAGCAGATTTCGGGGTGGAGGCCGAAATACGCCACTCAACTGGAGGCGGGTCGATGAGCTCATCATCGCTGGACTCGGAGTAGTCCGTGAAGTAGCTGTCCTCCCACCGTTGCTCTTTGGATCTCCCTGCGGAGTGGGGGAAGAATGGCGGGGCCTCCGGTGAGAGCTTACCTAGGGTGCTGGCCGGCTGAGGAGTGGCTGCCACGGCCCCAGCGAGGAGCGGTGTGCCTGGTGAAGGTGCTGGAGCTGGGGAAGATGCCGGAGTCGGAGAGGGAGGGTCCTGCGCCGCGCCCCCTGGCTGAGCATCACAGAGCTCCAGCGCGGGTGGAGGAGGCACGGGCATGACCGCGACGATGCCCTGCCCCTGCCGCACTTCGGCCGCGGGCTCAGCGTCCGCTGCGGCCACGCTCGCACAGACCGCAGCTCCGGTGGCCGCGGGGGCCATGCATTCGCCGGTCTGGAAGTCGAGCACGGCAGCAGCAGCAGCAGCGAGCTGGGGCGCAGCAGCAGCGGGCGTGGCGAGAGACGGCCCGACGCTGGCCGGATGCTGACCGCCGGAAGCGGGCGGCGGCGGCCGGGCCGCACATTCGCGCTCACTCGCGCGCGGCAGGATCTCCCGTGACCCTGAGTGCGACGACGACTGGAGTACATCAACGAGTAGATCCGGTGCTGGGGAAGGTGGATTTGGTGTTTGATTTGGGGAGGAGGCTGTGGATGGAGCGGATCTGGGCGAGCTTGGCTCCGGCGTGGAGAGGAGGAGCGGGAGCAGAGGGTCGGGGGTGGAGGGTCGGGGGTTGGTCGTCCATCCACTCACGATCGGAGCTTCTTTTCTTTGTACCATTCCTCCTTGTTCTGCTTCCATCCAAAACCATTTGTGATGCTTGTGTGAAAGAATCCGATCTTAATCTGTGTGCGCCCACAGTTTTGGAACAGCGGCCCTGGTGGAGCACTTATCAAGTTGCTCAACGAACCCTGAGGGCTGTAGAACGCTGACGCACTGGTTGAAGTGAGCAGTGATGATCAGTTCCTTGGATGTTGCTTGAGACTGTTGCTTGATTGCATCTTCTTCACAGACTAGAAGCCAACAAACTTTTCTCATCCAGGACCAGGAGGCAGGGGCCAACTTTCCTGTGATGGTCCTTGCTTGATGGAGTGCCGCTCGTACCCAAGTCTGTTGCAGCATACGCCGCCTTGTCTTTCAGATTGCGCCTTGTCGAATTATTTGGTCGCATAGACCGATCAGATTCAGAGTGGGCACGGTTCATTGTAGCTGGACCTGGACTGCCTCCATCCCCGGCTTTGTTTTGTTTCTCACGTGAGTTGATGAAAGGCTGGAACGATCTGTACTGGTTAGACCACGATTGCACGCAGTACTTATACCGTGACATCCTCCGTCTATCTTAGTCGTCGAATCGGATTCGTCTTCTCATGCCTCAGGAGTCAGGAGCCACGACAGCAAGAATTATCATGAATAAAACCCACTAGGTCTCACCTCTTACGTATGGAAAGGGGGAAAACACACATGCCTATGGACGCGAATTGATCCAATAGAGCACAACGTTCCACCTTTTACCAAGAACAGAAATGACTCCCTTTCTTGTAAGACCCTCTACTACTTTGTTTAGGTAATGTTAGCTATCTATACTTTGCCCACCAACAAGTTAGATGGGCATTTAATCTCTACTCTGCCACGTCGCAAAATTGGTCTACTTAGTTAGTACAAACATATTGCTCCGCTGTTTGAGCTGGTGATTTGTGGTAAGTGCTTTGTCTCTACCAGACTCTGGCACGTCGCCATTGAACGATGGAGGTTGTAATCGTGACATTCGATTTCCCGCTGTCAATACGGCGCTTTCAAAAAAATGGGCATTTAATGTTTTATTCTACTACTAGTTCGTGCATTAGAACAAGTATAATGAGATGCATGGAGGATAAACAAGATTCCGTTTGAGCCGGTGGCGTTTGTATGTGTGTCTTTGTGCGCGGCGACCAACTATTTTATCTAAAGTGCACAACGTGCAAAACTCTCGCTTCCCTTAATATAATACGTGCACAATGTGCACGCTTTAAAAAAAAAAAGGATAAACGAGATTTCTCCACCAGTTTTTATAAGTAAAACAAATTTAATGGGACGTTGCATATAAAAAGAGAAGATGGGATGTTGCAGAAACGAACATTGGGATGGACAGACAAAACCCAATAGAGACAGAGAAAAATGGTGAGACAGTGAATAAAAGTAGAGATAGAGATTATACATACCCTACACACTTGTGCTCCCATAATTATGTAGTACTGGTAGAGCACAACTTTGTCATGCTTCTCACTCCCTTTATTTATCTGGACGTGAGTCATCAGCAAGATACCAACTACACTCGTGCTGTGTCATGCCACTCTGCTTTGCAAGCTGATATATAGCCTTGGCGGCTGGACCTCTCCAAAAGAATCGCAAGCGAGGGAGGCCGTTGCTCTCCTATATTGGCTTCAGAGACTTGCCTGGCTGACATACATATCCCCCCCGGAGGCCGGAGCTGATCTGATCAGCACCTGCTTGAGGCCATGGCTGCAAGGAGGGCTGCTTCCTCCGTCCTCTCTCGCTTCGTCCTCACAAGGCCTTCGCCTTCGCCTGCTTCTCCCGCCGGCAAATCCGCTCTCCTTGGAGCAGGTGACGGTCTCTTCACTGATCCTGTTTTTTCTTGATTCATTTCTGCTAATGATTGCAATCGATCTCTGATACTGGAATTACGAGGGCCGTCTTGCCATCGCTTATCATGTTCCTGTTGCCGTTTCAATCACCTTATCACGTTGTCAGGTGTAGTCAGTGTCCCGTTGTCTTTTCACTGTGAAGTCTATTCTCATTGTTGATTGTTGGTATCTGAAGAACAGTAGAAACCGATAGGTAGCACTGGTTGTTGGGCATGCTGATCAGCAAAATTCCGCCGAGAAAAAAAAACCTTCTGTTTCATTGTAGAACTAACGTCACCAGTGAGTCATGTCACTAATGGTAACCTGAAATTTTCTCCCGAGTTGCTCTGCAGGCGAGGTTGTTCATCCATATCACTATACCAGAAGTGGGTTTGCATACTCAGCGTTTGTTCCAACTCTGTTTTTTCCAAGCTCCATACTTCCATGGCTTGAGTTGCGTGCTCACCTGTAGTTTTCTGATAGATCACACGCCTATCATGCGCCAACCAACTAGTTTGGAGCATGTACTGATCAGACACTAAGAAATTGTTTCGTCAGTCCATGAGCAATTTGTGATTCATGCTCTAGCTGAATCTTTTGGCTTTTATTGAACGCGTTCTGTGGCCAGGGCCTCTTGTTCACAGGTTCAGCACCGCACCGGCAGCCGCTGCTGCCACCGCAGAGGAGCCAATCCAGCCCGCCGTGGAGGTGAAGCACACCCAGCTCCTCATCAATGGCAACTTCGTCGATGCCGCTTCTGGTATGGCAAGCTTAGTACCTCGGACCTGTCGATGGCGTTCATTAGAGTCTCAGCGACGACGTGTGCCTTTCACCAGGGAAGACGTTCCCGACGCTGGACCCCCGCACCGGCGAGGTCATCGCGCGCGTCGCCGAGGGCGACAGCGAGGACATCGACCGCGCCGTCTCCGCCGCACGCAGGGCCTTCGACGAGGGCCCGTGGCCGAGGATGACCGCCTACGTGCGTGCGCACAGCACCCGCCGCTCCGTGTTGGCACACGCACGCTGATGACCGTCGACGCTAATCGACGCGCCTGGTTTTCAGGAGCGGTGCCGGGTGCTGCTGCGGTTCGCGGACCTGATCGAGCGGCACGCGGAGGAGATCGCGGCGTTGGAGACGTGGGACAACGGCAAGACGCTGGCGCAGGCGGCGGGCGCCGAGGTGCCCATGGTGGCGCGGTGCATCCGGTACTACGCCGGGTGGGCGGACAAGATCCACGGCCTGGTGGCGCCGGCCGACGGCGCGCACACCGTGCAGGTGCTGCACGAGCCCGTCGGCGTGGCCGGGCAGATCATCCCCTGGAACTTCCCGCTGCTCATGTTCGCCTGGAAGGTTGGCCCGGCGCTCGCCTGCGGCAACACCGTCGTCCTTAAGACCGCCGAGCAGACGCCGCTCTCCGCGCTCTACGTCGCCAACCTCCTCCACGAGGCTGGACTCCCCGAGGGCGTTCTGAACGTCGTGTCCGGCTTCGGTCCGACGGCCGGCGCCGCGCTCTGTAGCCACATGGGTGTTGACAAGGTGACCCAACTCAACCCCGGTGGCCGGCCTTTCCATGCATGCATTATTCAGTGGATCCCTGAACAAATCGCACGTTTGTAATGCAGCTAGCGTTCACCGGATCGACGGGCACGGGGCAGATCGTGCTGGAACTGGCGGCGAGGAGCAACCTGAAGCCGGTGACGCTGGAGCTCGGCGGCAAGTCCCCATTCGTCGTCATGGACGACGCCGACGTCGACCAGGCCGTGGAGCTCGCGCACCACGCGGTCTTCTTCAACCAGGTGCGTGCGTGCGTGCGTACGTGTCCAACTGCAACCGTGCTGTGTCTGTGTTGGAGCAACAATTATTGCCGATTCTGAGCTCTGGAATGCTTTCCCAACGCATATATATTTAGGGCCAATGCTGCTGCGCCGGTTCGCGGACGTTCGTGCACGAGCGCGTGTACGACGAGTTCGTGGAGAAGTCCAAGGCCCGCGCCCTGAAGCGTGTGGTCGGCGATCCCTTCAGGAACGGGGTCGAACAGGGGCCTCAGGTATGTGTTTCTCAGCGCTGCGTTGCCGCCGGGTGCATCCGTTTCAGTTTCATGAGCCAGCCGCCCCGGCCCTGAAATCTCTTCTCCTTGCGTTGCGTCGCCAGATCGACGGCGAGCAATTCAACAAGATCTTGCGGTACGTCCAGTCAGGCGTCGACAGCGGCGCCACCCTCGTCACCGGCGGCGACAGGGTAGGCAGCAGGGGCTTCTACATACAGCCCACGGTGTTTGCCGACGCTAAGGTAACCCTTCGATTTCGATCCCATCTTGCCCGATGACTGCATGCATCGATCTATCATCGATTCATCGTAAACTTTTTGGCGTCTGGATCGTGCAGGACGACATGAAGATCGCTCGGGAGGAGATATTCGGGCCGGTGCAGACCATCCTCAAGTTCAGGTACACACGCACGACATGAATGATCTCACAGCAGTGCAGAGCCGCCACATCACACACATGTGACATGACACGCGTGCTCTGTGTGTTTTTGTTGCTTGTGGACATGGCAGCGGCATGGAGGAGGTGATCCGGCGCGCGAACGCGACGCACTACGGCCTGGCGGCGGGGGTGTTCACGCGGAGTCTGGACGCGGCCAACACGCTGTCCCGGGCGCTGCGGGCGGGCACGGTGTGGGTCAACTGCTACGACGTGTTCGACGCCACCATCCCGTTCGGCGGCTACAAGATGAGCGGCATCGGGAGGGAGAAGGGCGTCTACGCCCTCCGCAACTACCTCCAGACCAAGGCCGTCGTCACGCCCATCAAGGACCCCGCCTGGCTCTAGTAGTCACGGCGCTGCGCCGATTCCCGCCGGTGCTCGACACCTGCCTGAGATTCTGAGAATGTGACCAATAAAAACAACCGTTGCAATGTGCAAACACCCAGCTCAATTCCCTTTTCGCTCCCGTACAAACAGGGCAAAAACGACAGGAATTTACAAGGAAGCGATGGCGATCCGGGCAGTGCAGACGAGTAGGCCTACACGGCTACACAACGGCTAACCTTGAGTAACTATCTCCACGGTGGCAGCAACAACCGCGCCGGTGGCGTCCTTGCACTCCGCGTGGAACCTGTGGCCGCACCTCGGCAGGACACGGCACCGGTCGCCCGTGAGCGGAACACATCCAGGCACACCGCGCACTCGCCACCGCCGCCGGCGCACTCCTTGAACTCATGGCACGGCAGCTGGCCGACCTCCTCGGCGAAAGGCCAGCACCGCCGCCCGCTTTCTTCCTCCGCGTGCTCCGCGACGCGGCGGTTGGGGGGTGGGCGCTAGCAACTCGACTCTGAGGCAAGCAACAAGCCAACCTTTAAGCAGCGACATTTTGAGTGTTTGGCTGCTGTTTTTTTGGCCATGGAAGTTGGAGGGTGACGGCGATGGAGCATGTCTACTCCGGCCCTCCTCACCGTGGTTTTATGCGGCATGGCAAATAGACGAGAGAGATTTCCTTATATATTGGAATATCTCCGCACACAAAAAAGTCTTTAATCCTAATCCGAATCGAAGACGACGGCGTGGCGGAGGGAAGGGGCGTAGCGGCGGCAACCACCCTGGCACCACCACCGGCAGCGCGCCCCCCCCCTCTCATGGGCGGCTCGGCCGCCCCAGCCCCCTCCGGGCCGGTCCTGTACTATGACAAGTGTAATGTCCGGATTACCCGCCACCTCCAAAAGTCAAGGGAATGTTTTTATCAAGGCATTGTTTGATTGTATTCGGTTTGACATTAATCTATATGTATTGGAAATTAGAGTGTAATTTAATTAATATTCTACTCTAATGCACCCCAGCACAGCACACGTGGATTGATGCCAACTTAGATACATCGAACAAGACGGGAAACAAATCCTCTCCGTCCGTCCTCCAAAGGGAAAAAAAAAAAAAAACTCTCCGTCCGGTTGACCAAAGTGTAACGCATTCCACAGCGAATGAATAATAAGTCAACGACGAGTGGTCGTGCAAGTGCAACGTCACTGCATTCTGGCCAGGTTTTGTGTACAATCGAATTCTCAATTCGCAAATTACATCACTATAGATATGGAAATGGAATGAATTAAATGTGCTTCTTAATTACAAAGGATGGACTACTGAATCATGTAACAGAGGAGGAATCTGCTTCAGATATCACAAGCAGGAAGGATTCAGACAGCAACGAGCTAGCTCTAGATGCTCGCTAGAGTAGCTAGTACTCCCTCCGTTCCGCTAAGTTTGTCACCCCCCGATTCCGCTTGCCATCTTATTCGATCTTGCGTCTTATTCAAATTTTTTACACAAATATAATTTATTTTGTTATGACTTATTTTATCAATGAAGATACTTGAATATTGATTAATTTATTTTATGATTTGCATAAATATTTTGAATAAGGCGGATGGTCAAACACGAAGTTCAAAAGTCAAAAAACGGACGAACTCAAATGGGACCGGAGGGTGTAGCTACCGATCCGCACCTCAATGTCTTTCAGTCACGACCGCCGAGGACGAGCCGGCCACCGCGCCGACCGCCTTTCGCGGCCGATGCCGCCTGCACCGCCGACGTCGGCGCGGCAGACGGGGCACAGGCGGCTCTTGCGCAGCCACTGGTCGACGCACTGCGCGTGGAAGCCGTGCTCGCACCGCGGCAGCACCGGCAGCGGTCCCCGGCCTGGAACGCCTCCAGGCACACCGCGCACTCGGCGCCGGCCTTGCTGCCCTCATGGTCGTGGCACGGCAGCTCGTTAATGTCGTCGGCCGACAGTCCCCCCCGCCGCGCGCTCCTCGTCCTGCCGCCGCGACGCCGCGGCGCGGGAGGACGACGCCACGCCTCAGCGCCCAGACGACGATGAGGACGTGGAGCACCAGCATCGCCACGACGCCGGCGACCAGGAGGAGCACGGACACCGTCAGTTGCACCATTGCTGCAAGTGCAACAACGACGCCGCGAGCCGTTGCCGACTTTGTCTCCGCCTGCTAGCTACAGCAACAGCAAGAAATTGAGCACGAGAGGCTAACGGAGGCCGTGGAAATTAATGGACAAAGGAATCCGCAAGTGGCTGTAGAAGAACCACCTCGCAGGCGCAGGTCGATCGCTGGATCTGAAGCCTGCAAGGTCCAGGTCAATTGCATCTTCCATGCCTATCTCCTTGTTGTCTAATGTGCCTTTGACAAACTTGCCGCACAGGACATGTTGGTAAAAGCGACACCATGTATGATCCTCAGGATATGATTACGGGATTATTTAAGCTCTTGCTTTGGAAGAAACGGTATGCCGTGTGCCGGATTCACATTAACTATGTCGCAAATGGTCAGGATTAACGAATCACCGGTTACGTGGCACTAGCCTAGCTCGCGTGGTGAAAACTGAAAACGACGATGGTGGTGCTGCCGTGCTAGTGGAAGATTCTCTCAGCCTACTATCATTTATAATTAAAGTTCACTAGCAATAAATTTTCTTGACCATGAAGGTGTCAACTTCAGCTTTCCGTTATCCCATATAGTACTGTTGTCCTTAATTCCTTAGGCCGCCCCTCAATGGTGAGTTTCATTTCGTTGTTTCCAACACTATCATGTCATATAAAATGAAATGAAACTTGCATGAAAACCCCTACTCTCAATGGAGAGTTTCATCTTGTGGTTTCATAGGCATTTAATTTCATGACTTCGAGAGATAGTTGGCCTTCGTGTCAAGAGAGTTTCACCAAGATGAAACTTTTCCCTTCTCTCTCCTCAAAGTTTCATGCAAAAAGTGGACTTTTGCGGATGTGGCGTCATATTTAATGTGCATGAAACTCTTATGAAACCCCCATTGAGACTGGCCTTATAATATTTAATCTCTTCCTAAGAATTGTACGAATAGTTCAATTTCATTTAAATCCGCGAGGAGTGTTCTCCTAGTTTTAACATAAGAGCAACAAGTCAAATTATTGTGAAATTAATAAAATTTATGTGAAAATTACCAATAGCTTTTATGATTATATATAACACTAAACAAGTATCATTAGATATCGCAAGGTATATTCCTATATAGTGTATCTATTCTGTTATAAATGTAAGTAAAGTAACTTCGGTACTGGTAACTCTTGATATACAACTCGTTCGGCTCCTTGTAAAAGCGGTTTCTGAGTGTTTGTGTGAGAGACACAGCAACTGCAGCGGCCGTATAAATCAGCTGCCGAACAAACTTATTCATCAACATTTAATTATGAGAAATTAAGTTAGAATTACTTTTCTTTTTACGGGTGGTAGCAGCAGTTGAATCGGGATTGGGGTGCGACCAAACGACGACCTGGGCAGGGGAAAGCGACGCCACGGTCCGGTAGTGCTGGCAGAGCACCTACTGCCGCTTCAATTTCGCCTCCTTGTGGCACCCGTTGCGTGTCTTCATCAAGCAAAACCGCTGCGTAGCAATTAAGGCAACGTGAATATATTACAGGAGTATCTTGTTTTTGCATGTAATGCTCCGGTTGGCATCGGCAGGACACGACCACGACACTTCAGCTGTTTCTTCAGGGTAGCCAATGACGGTTACTCCCTCCGCTCCCTACATTCTAAAATATAAGTCACTTTGATTTTTTTTAATTTTTTATCCATTATGCTATGTATTTATATTTATACATATTATTAGACTAAATACATATCAATTGAAAATATTTTAAAACTCAATTTGAGAGTTAAGAAATATGGATGCTGCAGCTGCGGCTGCAGGTTCAGGCGCCACATGCTTGGCTTTGATGGCTTCACATTGAGGCGGTTGGCAACCATCCAGCAGCAACACAAAATGGCAGTAAACATGGGAACGAATTAAACATGTTTATCTGAAGATTTAGCTCACTGAATGGTTCTTTTTTTAAAAGAAAAAACAGCTCACTGAATGATTAGTGCTAAAAAGATGTAGCAGTACACTCTGCCCCACCGACAGGCACCCTAAAACTCCCTAATTTCCTTCCACCAGCAGAGCTTAGACAGGAAAACAATGTTTTTTTTTTTTTTTGAAAGATCCGGTTGCCCGGTTTTTTGTTTATATTAAGAAAGGCAAAGATAAGTTCAGACATGTGTCGCGAGGCGCTGCCCCGCCATGCCTAAGCAAGGTCGGGGTTGGAGTACCTCATGCTAACTACTCACAAGATCTTTGTACAACCGAGGGGAAAGGAAGAATAAAATTACATCCAGCAAAGGAAAACAATGTTTCAGGTGGTGTAGTTACCTAGTTACGTACTCCGTGACAAATTTATCTGCAAAAGGAAATACTGCAGTTATCAGGATAACCAATTGATTTACAATGTTCCCAATGGATAAACAGACTCTTAAACTGCGACCGGAGTCAATCAACAAGACCTGAGTACAAAATTAGCTGACGAAGCTGCGATGCAGTTCACACTTCTGAATCCAGATTTCTCTGAATACAGAGGCTTCAGATAGCTTGCGTGGAGAAGCCTCACTTTCTGAATCCTGATTCCTGATTCCTGAATGCCTCGCCATTGAGAGCTGGGCAAGGCAATCAAATGGACATAGGGGAGATTCCCAATTCGTCTGACCGAACCCGAACCAGAACCCAACAAGCGTCAGAATCTGTTGGCGCACAGAATCTGTCCGGTTCCAACCCGGGAAGGCGACCGGCGTCAGAATCCATTGGACGAGGAAGGTTCGAAGCCTGCTCTAAAACCACGGTGGGCCCGTCTGTCAGATGGCCGGAGCGGCTGCTGGCGGTGCCCTTATATAAACGAGCAAAACCCGTCCGCCGTCAACGTCTGCTCCACCACGAGGGAGTGGGTTGTGACTCGGACAACACCAAAACCTCCGCCCGCCATGGCGTCGTCGTCGCCGCCGAAGCTGCCGATCCCCGGCCGCCGCAACATACTCATCACCAGCGCCTTGCCCTACGTGAACAACGTCCCGCACCTCGGGAACATCATCGGATGTGAGCGTCCCTCCCTCCCTCATTCAATTCCCCGCGCCGCCGCCCCCGCCTTCCCCGCTCCCACGAGGAATTATGCCTCGCCCTTCGCCGCCGTTCGTCTCACGGGCGTTTGTTTAATTCGTCTGTGTGCAGGCGTGCTGAGCGCCGACGTGTTCGCGCGCTACTGCAGGCTGCGTGGGTACAACGCGCTCTACATATGCGGTACGGACGAGTACGGGACGGCCACGGAGACCAAGGCCATGGAGGAGAAGTGCTCGCCCAAGGAGATCTGTGACAAGTGAGTCAGCAGGCCCTTAACCTGAAATCCTTCCCTGACTTTCGGTGCGGCCGGGCGGTGCTTCTCTTCTAGTTTGAATAAAATAATCAATCGTTGGGTAATTTGGGTGTGAAGATGATTCGATTTGGTGATGTATGGTTGTGCTCGAGCTATTCGATTTGGGGGATTTTTTTTTTACACGACCAACTTGCGAGGCGAGATGAATTGCCTGGCGCAGCCGAACCTTTGCGTTTTGACGTTCCTCACTGCCTTCCACCACAAGGAACCTAACTAACTGTACTTGGGGAAACAAAGCTTTCTTCGTATAAACCATTCCTTCCTGATGAAAACTGCAGATACCATGCTATCCACAGCGAGGTTTACAAGTGGTTTGACATAAAATTTGACAAATTTGGACGTACGTCCTCTCCTCAGCAGACAGAAATCTGCCAAGCAATTTTCCGTAAATTGATGGAAAACAATTGGTTAACAGAAAACACCATGCAGCAGGTACAGATTGTTTGTGGTATTATACTTGTGTATTCAGATACATATGTATATCTGTTGTGCAATATTTTTTTTTTTTCTTTGCAGCTTTACTGTGATACATGTCAAAGGTTTTTGGCCGATAGGTTTGTAGAAGGAACATGCCCTATAGAAGGGTGTACTAATAAAGCTGCGAGAGGTGATCAATGTGACCAATGCAGCCATATGTTGAATCCAACTGAACTAATTGATCCAAAGTGTAAGGTAAGCATATCCAGTACTTAGTGTACACTGTCATTTTTGTGTCTGTATTTTTTTTTTATCATTGATCAAATTGTATAAGATGGCATTAAAATGTGAACAATGAATATCCTTTTGGTATTGTATTTTTTTTGTAGGTCTGTAAGAGTACTCCTCATATTCGTGAAACAGATCACTTATTCTTGGATCTCCCTCTATTAGAAGACAAGTTGGTGAACTATATTAATGATACTTCAGTAGTTGGTATGTGGAGTCAAAATGCCATTCAAGCTACAAATGCATGGTTAAAGGAAGGACTAAAGTCACGCTGTATCACAAGAGATCTTAAATGGGGAGTTCCTGTTCCAATTGAGAAGTATAAAGATAAGGTTTGTCCATATCACTTCTGAAGAAAGTCAGTTAAGAATTTATCTAATTTCCCATTTTGATTATTTTCAGGTTTTCTATGTCTGGTTCGATGCACCGATTGGCTATGTGTCCATCACAGCATCTTATACACCTGAGTGGGAGAAGTGGTGGAAGAATCCTGATAATGTGGAATTATTTCAGTTCATGGGCAAAGATAATGTACCATTTCATACGGTATGATGTCTGAAAAATGCAAACATTTCCTTGAGTCATTATAGATTGATTAAACATCACTACATGATTATGAGCAATTGACATTCTTGTGCTCTTGGTTGGATACTGTTTCTATAGCTCCAAGTTCTATTTTATCTGTAGGAAGTCACTAGTCCTTGACAGCAATACTTTCTAGGAACAGTAATATTTCCATACTATGTTTGTGGCACTTGTGAACTGTCATTTCTTGCAAGCACTCCTTTTTATGAAGTGCTTATTGATTTGAAGGTGCTTTCAGATCATGTTTCCTTCAACACTACTAGGAACTGGTGAAAATTGGACAATGATGAAGACCATTTGTGTCACTGAATATCTAAACTATGAAGGAGGTACATGCGATGGTTGCTACGTTTTTATATTTGCTATTTTCGGATTAGTATGCAGTTCATTTTATCATGTGAGCTATCAACATTTGCTAAACACCAGGCTTCTTTAATTCAACTGGGTTCTGTCAAGTCTTGGAAGATATGTTTGGCCATTTCCTCAATGTTAATCTTGCACTTCTTGAGAATTAATGAATCAAATTGTATAGTTCATGCCAGCTGTTGTCTTCAGACATGTTTAATGAACTTCAAATTTATATATCATGCCTGACAAAATATGCTATATAAATGGTTTCTCTTGAATGTGTTTGGTATATTGGTGTTGCCTACAGTCTGACATTTCCTTTGTATTTTGTTTGTGCTTAAAAACATTTTGCAGTGTGTACATATATTTCCTACAAATAACTAAATACTCCTTGCCCCTGTAGGAAAATTCTCTAAGAGTAAGGGTATCGGAGTTTTTGGTAATGATGCCAAGGATACGAATATTCCTCCTGAAGTGTGGCGATACTACCTGCTTATGAATCGACCTGAGGTTTCCAAAACATGTCCAGTGATATTTGATTTATGACATTTTACATAGTTTAACAAAGGCATTTGATCTGATTTACATAGGTGTCAGATACACTCTTTACATGGACCGATTTGCAAGCCAAATTGAACAGCGAGTTGTTAAACAACTTGGGGAACTTCATCAATCGTGTGCTAACCTTTATTGCAAAACCAGCGGGTTAGTCAGTCATACATCAAATATAATAACATCTTGGAGTTTCATTGATATATGTTAATCATCTATGATCAATAACCGCTCGTCTTGCCTTACTCACCTTTTTGTGATTTCATTTTGTTGTTTATTTCTGTAGGAGCTGGATATGATTCAATTATACCCGATGCTCCTGGTGCTGAGTCACATCCATTAACAAGTGATATTGCAGAAAAAGTCAGTAAATCCGTTGAACAATATCTTGATGCAATGGAAAAGGTAATGATGCTCTCATGCACTACGTGAAGCAGGAGAACCCCAGCACGGCATGCGCCAAGTCAGCTGCTAGTGTTTTTAACAATGTATTGATCTTTTTATGACAGGTTAAGCTAAAACAAGGACTGAAGAGTGCGATGGGCATCTCTACTGATGGAAATCGCTATTTGCAAGTAATTTGTTTATCATTTCTTTCATTTACCTCATTTTTCTGAAGTAAATCTTAATTTCTCTTTGCTTTGCTAAAATTAATGTAGGACAGTGAATTTTGGAAACTTTATAAGGACAATCCAGCAAACTGTGCGATTGTGATGAAAACTTCAGTTGGTCTTGTCTATCTCCTTGCCTGTCTGCTGGAGCCTTTCATGCCTTCCTTCTCAAACGAAGTATGGTCCTAGTTGTTATTGAGCGTTGAGTTTCTCCGAATAGCATTATCGCCCCCCAAATCTCACTATGTCGTATATTCTATAAGGTGCTACGTCAATTGAACCTGTCGCCAGAAGAAACTCTTTCTTTCAGTGAAGAAAAGGGCGAAATTGCGAAGGCAAAAACCCCTTGGGATTTTGTACCAGCAGGGCACAAAATAGGGAGGCCTGTACCTCTGTTTGAGGAATTGGTGCGTCCTTCATTTAGAATATTTTTGTTTGTTGGCCATAAGTTTACACCCCATAACTTGAACTCATTGCAGAAAGATGAAAAGATAAGTGGGTATAGGGAAAAAAATACGCAGGCAGTCAAGCTGAGAGGAGTTCAAAAGCAGTGGCTGACACTGAAGCCACAAAAATTGCTAACCAGCTCAACAGCATAGCATTATCTGGTAAATGTTTAGACAAATTATTCTTCAAATTGTGCTTGAATCCCAGAACACAACACAGAACTGTCTTTTCTGCTGCACATTTTGGAACAAAGAGAAATTCATGTTGGTCAACTTATGGAAACAGTTTTATAGAAATCAAGCACTTGTTCAGTTGGCAGGTGTGGTTTCAAGCACCATGCTCACCTGGGCTCAAACCTGGATGCCCGTGCTTTAGTTGCTTCTTAATCTGAGCAGCTCCTAGTGTACTTTGGGAAAACATTAACAGTAGAGCATGCAAGCGTCAGTTTTATGGTAGATTTCAACCTTTCTGTCCTGTTTGAAATGCTATGAGTCTTCTTTGAATTATTTCCTGCCAATCTATTTCAGATTGCAGCAAGTAATTGCCTATGTTTTCTCATTTTTCTTATGCAGAAAGCTCAAAAAAGGAACAGAAGAAAAAGTCTGGTAACTCAAAATCAAAGGTGGCAGAGGCAGAATTATCTGTTGCAAAGTTGGACATTCGAGTGGGGCTTATCAGAAAAGCAGAGAAGCACCCAGATGCTGATTCGCTGTATGTAGAGGAAATCGATGTTGGAGAGGAGGCTCCAAGAACGGTGGTTAGTGGCCTTGTCAAATACATTCCTCTTGAAGAAATGCAGGTTGGTCTTTCCAGACATGATTTGGGTTTTGCAGACATTTTTATGCGATCCCTTGCTTGTTATCACTGACTTGTGATATCTACTATGAATGAGCAGAACCGCAAAGTTTGTGTTCTCTGCAATCTGAAACCAGTGGTGATGCGTGGTATAAAATCACATGCCATGGTTTTGGCTGCTTCTAATGAGGACCATACTAGGGTAAGGCATCCAAAACCCTCTCACATTTGATACAATTTACAATCTGAAATTGGAAGTGTGCAATCATAAAGCAGTACAGGAGTCATTTTGATGTAATATAGTCCCTAACATGTGTAATTTAGGTTGAACTGGTTGAGCCACCAGCGGATGCTGCCGTGGGGGAGAGGGTGACCTTTGCTGGGCACTCCGGTGAGCCTGAGGCTTCTCTCAGTGGCAAGAGCAAGGTGTGGGAGAAGCTAGCCGCTGACCTGCATAGCAGTGGAGAGCTTGTAGCCTGCTACAAAGATGTCCCTTTCATGACTTCGGCTGGAGTGTGCAAGGTGAAGACAATAGCAAATGGGGAAATCCGCTAGACGCGATGCCTAAAGGCAGCTTGACCTAACTATCGTCTGCTTGCTGATTGCTTTTTGCTGTAAATTTTTATTTTCTCCTCGGATTTGAAATCTTTGTGGATTGAGAAATGACAATAGAGATAAGGACGATATTTAGTTAATGTTTATGGTGGCCTAAAGGGCTGAGAGCTTGAGACTGTTTAGTGGACATGGCTAACAGGTCATATAGACTGGAATGCTCGATCAGGCACCGTATTAGTATGGAGATTAAGCTGCCCGATGTACTCTATAAGAAAAATTCATTGATCCGCCAGCCGATTATTACCAAAAAAAAAAATAGTAGAGATGGGCCGAAGAGGCCGTTATTGAGGAGCCCTGCAAACTGATGAGTTTAGGCCCTGCAGATTGGCTATAGTAGTAGTATGATGAGTGGGCCTCTGTGGAGCGGCTCCCCCTCGACCTAGGGCTACAGTAGCCCGAGGGCGATTCGCGGGCGACCGGGGAGACCGGCGTTCCGCCGGCGATTCGGCTGGCCCCTCCCTCTGGTGGCCCGTTGGGTGCCGGAGGTGGAGGGGCCGGTCCTTGCCGGGCGGATTGGGGTCCCCAAGCTCGCATCGGCGGCGGCGGCGACTCCGGCGGAGTCTTCGTCGAGCTCGCCGGTGTGATGCGCGTGGGGATGGAGTACTCCAGGGCGGCGCAGGCGACGTCGGCGACGTGGTTCCCAGCTGGCCTTGGAGAAGAAGGTGTCCTGGCGACGGCGACGAGATGGAGGCGGCGCCGGCGCATCGGAATAAGGTACTCCGGACCTTTTCCCATCTCGGCGGCGTCTTCTTCGGCGGCGGCGTCGGTGGTCCAGTGAGAAGTGTGTCTAGGGTTAGGTCAGGTTGTAGGATTAGGTGCTTGACGAAGATACAGCGGTGGATGTGGGTTTCGCGGCATGATGGAGGGCGGATCAAGTTCGTTTTTCCGGCGACACATGTCGACGGCGAGCTCTGGTCCAGGATTGGAGGCGCTCGGGGTGTATCCCCGGCCGATGTTCCTTACCAGGTGAATCAATCCCGGCGGCCGCGTCGGGTGGGTCCTGCGGCTATTCAAAGCCTTTGTGCGATAGAGCTCCTCCAGTTCTTTGGTGGCCATGGCGTTTTCTTCCACGACGGCGACCGGCGACGGCTCTACGGCGGCGGACGAAGGCGAATTCTGGCGATTAGGATAGCTGCCCATGTATCTTCGTCATCCGTATCTGTACTTGTACGCATCTTTGTATGTTTTTCTTGTTGAGTAATAAAGATACGTTTTCTCAAAAAAAAAAAAAAGTAGTATGATGAGTCTAGTACCGATCCAATCCGAGGCACTTGGGTTGGGCCATTGCCCATTGGCACCGGCGCATGTAGCTTACATTTTTTTTTCCTTTAACCTTGATTTCTTTTTTCAAAACACAAAAACACACAAAAAACGTGGCTGCGTGATCTCGTCTGAACCCTGAATTAACTGTGTACCGGTAAGTTAAACTACATTACCAATACGTATCTGAGTATCTTTAAGCCAGAACACGACAAAGCAAAAGGGGAATGTTAATCAGGCGGAATTCAGGAGCCTACTCGTGCCAACAGCTCTGTTGTCTCTGCTGCTGACTGACAGAGCACCAACACCCCCTGCACAATCAGCGGCAGCATCAGCAGTAGGAGGAGCATGCACATGGCAGCTCAGGTGCGCAGACGAACGGCGCCATGAAACTTCAGTATCGTGATCCACGAGGCATGTGCTGCATCATCGTGTGTATATAATCGTGTGAGAATGAGATCAAACCCCGGGAACACACGAGGCTCACCTCACGCTGCAGCAGTCAGTCTCAAGCCGCTGATTGGGAGATGCGTGCGGTGCGAGGCTGGCAGCTTCTTGTCCTGGCTGTGGCCTGTGGAGCGCTCCGTCCCAGACACGGAACATGGCGAGCGGAGCAGGGGTTGGTTGGGTTGGGTCGTGCCGACCGCTGCGGAGATCAACATGAGAAAAGCCTCCAGCAGCAGATGCCATGCGCCCACCCTACTGCTGCGATCCAATCCAGGCTCCACCCCACACCATCTGTTCCTGCCCGACGTGGAAGACTGGCAGGCAGTGCCAGTGTCCCATGCCCACCAGAGACCACCACTTTTCTCCCGGTGTCAGCTCCGTTATGGCAGCAACAGCAAGCCGTGTCGTGTTGTGTCGTGTTGCACGAATGAGCTATCTATCGAATCGAACGGCTAAAGAAAAGCATCAGCTACTCCCCTGGTCCCTGACTCGACCCCGACCCTGCAACGGATAACCCGAGCGTGAGCGGTGCCGGAGCGCACCGTGCGCCGCGGCGCCGTCGTGAGGTTGCCGATCCCCAAAGCCACCACCCGCGCGCGGGACGCCAAACGACAGCTATCTCGAGCGCGGCAAGACGTGCTGTGCTGGACCGACCAGGACGCCACGAAAGCGAAGGCCCTCGGCAGCGGTTGGTGCCGAAGCAGCCAACACGATGGTCGATGGTACACCGAGACGAGACCCCCTTCACCTGCTTTGATCTGCCCGGCGTCCTCACCTACACCTAGTGACCAGCTGACCTGTGTCCGTCCGTGTCCGACGCAATTAACACCCACCTATCGACCACATCAAGGTTCAGCTCCCCTATCATTTCGCCGTGGACGACGACGCCGGCGCTCGCCGCCGCCGTGATAAGCTGCCGACACCACTACGTACGTGCGTGCGTAGCTGGTTTTGGCTACCCCAGCCGTGCGCATCTCCACTCCACACGCCTTCTCCCCGCGTTCGTCGTCGTCCCATCCATCAGTTTCTCGCGGTCACCTTCAGATCGTAACCCCGATAGATGCTCGGACGCCGAGCTGGGCCCTCCCATCAAATATTCTCATCTCATCCGTCCCTAGGCGAGGCGGCGGCACAGATTTTTTTTTTTTCTCTTCTTTTCTAACCGACGACGACGAGCACGGCCACCGCGACGAGATTATCGGCTCAATTAGATGGCTAAAACACGGTCTCATCATCCCACATGCTCGCAGCAGACGACGTCGCCGTCCAGGAGGCGAGATGGAATCTTGGCTGTTGATTAGTGGCCTGGGGGCTGTACAGAGACAAAAGGTGCTCCCGTGTCCAATCACGGCCAAGACAGGACTATTGCTTTTGTATGTAATGCAGGAACACTGCTGGTAGTACATGGCATCGGTTTAATCAGGGCCCTATATATAATCATGTCAGGATCAGGAAGACCATCAGCAGAGCTACCGGTAACAAAAGGTTACCTGTCCAAAAAGAAGTTTAGATACCGTCCTTTTGGATTGAGATGAGATTTCACATCTGTAAGAAATGTCAAATCCTCCCCATGCATGACAACAACATGTGCCTTGTTTAATCGCAGCAAGCAGGTGGCATGGCTTACAAGTACTAAGCGCGAGGGATTAAGATGCCTTGCTGTTATAGGGCAAACCTGATGGGAGGGTGAGGAGCGCATCAACCTTGGAAAATAGTGAAAAGTCACCGGTGAGAGCGATAGCACAGAGGGAGTGGCGGTGGCGGCCAAAGACACCTCTCTTTTGAGATGAGAGGATTGGATCAAGCAGAGCGGGAGAAAAAGCTCCTTTTCATTCACCAGCGCACATTTTGTATTCAGTGTTCATCATCTAGACACTGTTGAGCAACAACTTTCAGTTCCTGTTGTTTTATCTCCACGACACCACAAGCTAGCTTTTCCCAGATTATTCGACGAAAAGACCTTTCACCATAACTTGGAAAGCGAGGTACAGAGAGTGCACGCAACAAGCCAATCACATACTGTATCCGTTTATCTCACACTATTCATCCTCCTCTAAATTCTAAACTGAAATTCACCGTGCCATACCATACAGCACTGTTAGATCCTCAAAATTACTCGTGGACATCCATTTCTTTGTTGATTGCGCTGTCAACACGCACCTACAGAAGTTATGAATGAATGGCAAACACGGTCTGTGTAATGAATGTGGAAAGCTGCCACCACTCTTGTTCAGTTTTCCTATTTGTGCATGTCTGAAAAAAAAAGATGAAAGGGAGAGAAAGTTGCATCTGCTGTCTCATGCTGGTACTGTATTGAGCAAGTGGAAGACTTGTTTACCATGTTCTAAGCTTTCCAGGCGCACTGATCTATACTTAGTTTGGTGTTAACCAAAGTACTCTGTGTTTGTTCAGAAGCAGCACTACTGAATTCCATGTTTCATTCACAGACCACTAGCCAATCATTTAGGGACATGTTACCTTTTGTTTTAAACAAAGGATTAAGTCACATGATATTTTATACTACTCCTAGTTGTTATCTGTTGACTCGCAATTGGAAGCTGGATGTTATATATATATACATAAGCTGCATCTACTGCGACAGGCCAACTGCTGGTCAAGATTTCTCTGTTTTCTACAGACATCAAACTACAGAAGACTTTGGGAGAACTGTTTCCATTCACTAATTCACTAGCAATTTCAGTTTCATTCTTCAGAAATCACAGCTAATCATGCGAAAATGCAAACTGTAAATTTAAAAACTCCAATTGTGAACACCTGATTTCACTGACATAGGCACTGTGCCATAAACAGAGTACTTGCCTCTATGCACTTATTTCTCCCACAACTCTATTGATCTTCTCCAACGCCACGAGTGATTGGGATTTAACAATATTAATTACCCAATTTTACCCTACCATATGCATGCATACACTTTCTCCATAACCATAATACTTAGCTAGGAATTCACCATTACAGGCTTACAACGCAACGTTGCACAAAAGAAAATTACGGCACGATTTTTTACTTGGCACAAGATTTGATTTGACGGTCGATCGATCCCCGCGGGAAGCTAGATAGTTCTGCTAGTTCCACATCCACCAGCTCATCTGGCCGGCGTCCTCGTCGTCGACGGCGTGGTGGTGGGTGTGTCCGGCAAAGAACGCGGCGGCAGCGGCGGCGGCTTCTTCCTCGGCGTAGTAGCTGCATCCCTCGTCGCTGCCGGCGCCGTCGTCATCCGACTGGATCCCTCCTCCCGCGCCGTGGTTTACTGGACCCATCCCACAGTCGTGGTAGTGGTGGTCCTCGCCGCCGGGGAAGTAGGACTCCACGCTGCTATCAACGGCCGCGGCGAACCGGTCGCCGGGGAAGTAGGACAGCGCGTCCGTGTCCACCACCGCGCTCCCGCCGCTGCCCGTGCTGAGCCTGTCCTCGGACTTCACCTGCTGCACCTCGAACGCCGCCTCCTCTACATCCGCCGCCGGCTCTGCTGGCTCCTCGACGTCATCGGCCAAGGGAGCCTTTACTTCCACCGCCGGCAACGCGTCGGTGGCAGCGCTGGCGCCGCCCTCCGTCGCCTCCTTCTCTTGCAGCTTCTCGGTCAACGACACCACCTGGATGAATGAAACCACAGCACGTACAGATCGCCGATCAGCAACGTGCTTGCTTGGAGGCGGCCATGGAAGAAAGCTCGAGGATATTATATATACCTGTGAGCGGAGGCGGTGGTTGTCCTGGAGGAGGACGTCGTGGTCGGCGCGGAGAGCGTCGAAGGAGGCCTTGAGGCGGTCGAAGTCGCGCTCGAGCTGCTTGGTCTTCCAGCGGGCGCGGCGGTTCTGGAACCAGACGGCCACCTGCCGCGGCTGCAGGCCCAGCTTGCGCGCCAGCTCCGTCTTGCGCTCCGGCTCCAGCTTGTTCTCCTCCTCGAAGCTCCTCTCCAGCAGATGCACCTGCACGCACGTGCACGCGTCAGGTCAGCCTCACAGGCCACGCACGCCATGCATCATCTGCACGTGTGTTCCCTTGCCTAGCTAGCTAGGTGTGGCAAGAGGAGCACTAGTTGACTACCTGCTCCGGGGTGAGGCGGCGCTTCTTCTCCGGCAGCTGCTCGTCGTAGTACTCCTCCTCGAGGAGCTCGTCGGGCGAGGTGAAGAAGGGCCGTTTTACGCCGCGCCCTTCTTCAAGGCCGAGCATCGGTCTCCCGCCTTCATCACTCCCACATGGCAACCCCAATCAGTACACGAGAATAATTCCAAGCCAAGATTGAAATCATCGAATGAACTGAAGCACCACGAAGGAAGATGCAAACAAAGAGATTAATAATTTGGATGGGACTAATACCTCGATGGAACAAGCCGCCGGCGCCGGCGCCACCGGCTACGCCGCAATCCAGGAAGAGCATCTGCCCGGCGCCGGAGCCGGGCGCGTTGAAGATGAGCCGTCCGGACTCCATGGATCAATGCAAGATGGAGGCAAAAAGCTTGGAGATTCTTTGCCTGAATGAATTATTACTTAATCGGGAGTGGATGTCGATGAAGACTAAGAGTATCTATGTATGGCGGCGTCGACGTATGTACAGAAGCTAGCGAGCTAGCTAGCTGCCGACGACGACGGTGAGGAGTGGAATCTATAAGAAGCAGGAGGAGGAGGCGAGCATGGCGGCGATCTTGTGGCGGAAGAAGCTGGTGCTCCACAAAAAGCCTCGCCGGAGTCTCCATCGGAATCAACCAAAATCCCATCATGCACGCCCCAGCCCCCGAGCGTCCACGGGATCTCCTCAGCCGCGCGGAGGAGATCGATGATCAGCCGACCACCTCGCCGGAAACAACTAGCTAGCTAGTCGGCCGGAGAAGCTCTGCCGATCGAGTCCCGGGTGGGACGACAATTCGGCTACGCTACGGCGGCCGGATCGGAGGAGGTTGGTGGTGGACGACGGAGTTGCGAAAAGGAAAACCTTTTGTTCTATTTTTTTATATATGTCGATGGTGAGGAAAATGCTTTAATATTCGATAATATTTTTTTTTGCTTTGGAGGGCTGTGGAACTAAAGTTTGAAGAAATGGAGAGGGGCCTTCTTATAGGCGCCGGGGCAAGGTGCGTTGACGATTTTGCCCCTCGGTGGCAGCGGTGGGTGGCCGGCGTCGGAGACGAACGGTGTTAGCGGTAGGCCCGGCAGAGAAGCGGATCTCTCATCTCATCTCATCTTTTGCGCTGAAAGGTGATAAACGTTTTTTTTTTTTTTACCAAAAAAGGTGATAAACGTTAGCCAACTTGGGGACAGACAAAGGCATGGCTGTTACCAAAAAAACAAAGGCATGGTCAGAACTCACACAGGATCTTTCTTCTGTCAAAGGACCATCAGCGCCGTATGCTGAAGTCAGCTTGGATTGAAAAATTACTCCATATTTACTTTCAAACAAAAGAAATCCTACTACGGTTTCAGTCAAAATCAGACACGAACCATGCACAGTAGCAAGGTTGTTTATACTCCTATTTAACAATTATTACCAGCACGGTAGACTATTGCTTTGAACTCGATCTGTATACTACCGGAGTTTCGGCCTTTGCCGTGTGCCTGGGACACTCGACAAATAGAGATTCCGGCAGTGGTAAGGTCGTTAACAACTTGGTGTTGATGGAATGTCATGTTCTTCCCCTATGTATGTACTGCACTTTTTTCCGCTGCTCCCTCTCCACTCGTCTTCGTTCTATGATTCAATTCACCCACAGACAACGACGGAGTTACTCATGTTTTGAGTTAGGGGGCGATTGGTTGGCTTACCAAAAATTTGTGCTTTGCCAAGGTTTTGGCAAGAAAATTGGGTAAAAAGTTGTCAAAGATTTGGCAAGCCAAATGTGAGTCTTTGCAAGTTTTTGATAGCCAACCAAATACAAATACTAGCCAAAAATAAAGGCTTCCTAAATCCTTGGCGTGGCAAATTTGGGTAACCCAACCAATCATGCCCTTACCAAGGTCCCATGTTACTAATTGTTCTTGTACCTTTTTTTTTTTTTTTTTTTTTTTGCTAATAGGATACTTTGATTCCATCGATCAAACAGTTACAAAGTTCTAAATTTTGGGTTAAAGTTAAAAATATTTACTCAAAACAAAACCAAAGCGACTTACAATTTAGAGAGAGAAAAAAAAGAGTAGTTTGAACCATAAAGTAGCAAATTATCTTACTTGTTGCTAGATGTAGCTGAGACTTAGGGGCTGCTGGTTCCTAGAAACAAAACAGGAAAATACTTTTTATTCTATTAGTTCCTAAAAAACTCTTTCACAGGTATTTTTAAAAATCACTGGAACTAAAAAAAATCCTAGAAATAATATTAAAAAAATTCTAAGACTTTTGAACCAAACAACCCCTTACCTAGTGTTATCGAGTGTAGTGACAAGAAACTGTGGGTACCATCACGTGTGAATTGAAGGTTTGCAATAATTCAGGGTCTGCTGTAGCTCCTGTTTTCACCGCACGTCCACACTCGAGCAGTTAACCTGATGAATACGATTGGTGATTGATTATGACGTACAGTACGTTCTCATCACTACAGGATAAACCTTTACTCTCACTAGAGTTAAAATTGTTCTAAGAACAAGATAAGTAGTCAACATCTGTTAGAAACAAACGGATTACACTTTGGGGGCTATATGTGAAAAATGTTTACTCTGTACTCATACCAGTACGGAGTACATACGTACTCTCTCCGTCCAAAAAACATGGCTGTGTTCCAGATAAACTAGTTAAGTTTTTACCAAACTTTTAGCGAATAATATTCATAGTTATGACTCCAATTTATTCTATTATAAAAATAAATTTCGAAATTAATGTAACAGTGTTTATTTAGTATCATAAATATTTATAATTTTTTAATCAACAATTAGTTAAACTTTTGATATACTACTGTACTTATTAAACTTATTAAATATGACATTTTTTACAACAAATTAAATATGACAATGTGCGGTGACAGATGCAATGCAACGAATCCATGCTAGATCCAAGACGAGCAGCGAGCCAATCGTCGAGCAGTCCGTGCCGTCCTGTCGGGTAACTGTCCAGTGACAAGGAATTCGAGTCATTCCACTGGAATGGACCTGGAGTCCGCCGTCCGCACCTCCAGGTCCAGGACTCCAGGGACCATGGGCCTTTGCGTCCAACCGCACCATCCAGCCAAAACGGCCGTTCGTTTCCACGGTCGAGCTGCAGCTTCACTCCGACGAGCTCCGGCAGTTCGATCTCCTGACGTCTACTGCCGCCACGCATCGATCTTTAGAAAGACTCACACGCAGACTTCTACCACCGTTTTATCCTCATTTATTACCCCCTATTTATCACTTTACTGATGAAATACCAGTATTTATTTAAAAGAGAGGAAAACACACAAAACCAAGTCTAACTAAGAAACCACGTCTTTACATAAACCAAAGACAATTTATGAGAGTGACAAGTGGGTCATGTGACATCACGATAAAAAATTACATTGTGGGAGATAATTTATTGACGCTATGCAAGATTATACCAACCACGATAGTTTACCACTTACCCTTACCGTGCGTGCGGGTGCGGCCTGCATATTGCGCGCCCATGTGGCCGGAGTCGACAGCCAATGTGGTAGCCTGGTAGGGCGCCGCCGCGCCGGTGGCCGGGGCTGCTGCTGGTGGTCCATGTGGTAGCCTACTGGCCACGATTTGCACTGAAAGATTCCATCGAGTCTCGTCCAGCGCATGATCCTCCATGCATGTTATCATCCCATCTGGAAACTAGTCGTATTCCTGCTTTCTCTTTTTGTACTCGTCGTATTAGTACATTCATTAATTATTTTTCTATTGTAAATCATGCTAGTAGGGTTGTGGGGAAGAAGATAATGCTGTGGATGCGGGTGCGATGTGAGCTGCTTGATGCAAATTTGTTCTGACACCATTTAGTATGGTCCAAGAGATTAGGATGGTCCTCAATGCCCCACAAGATGGTGGATGCGGCTGTCAAAATCGAAATACTCTATCCGTTCGTATGTCAATTTAGTCTAAGTCAAACTCTTCTAACCTTTATATATATACTAGTTTATTAAAAAACAAAAAATCGTCTACAACATCAAATTATTGTATTAATTCTCTATTAGATATATATATCTTGATAATGCATTTCTTTTCATGCATATAATAATATATATATTTTAAAAACTTGTCAAAATTTAAAAAGTTGTTTGGACTAATTTCCAGTTTTAGACAAGGGCACCTGCGGTGATTTTTTTCAATCTCGAGGCAGTCAAGGGCACCGATGACAATTGCATTTAAAATACCTTTCTCTATAAAAAGATTCGAGAAAATATGTGAACACACCTAACTTCATGACGTTGGACAGTTTTATTTTTTATGCATCGGTGTCTTCCTTAGTTAAGTTTAGAGTAACATATATAGTATAATAATTAACCGCTAATGGCACCATCATGTACGTGGCAGGATTTAAAGAAATAACAAAGCATCACCCCGTATGAAAGCGACATGCTATCCTTTCACACATGGATAACTAAACTAATTAAACTGGCTGTGCAGCTAGAGTACTACGTATATATATCCCTCCACGTCCCCAAATATGATGTCACATTCGCCACTTATCATGTTCAGTCAACGTTTTCAAAATGCCGACAATTATATATTAAAATATATAAATATTTGTGCTAAGTAATTAGTATCATTGAAAAGATCTTTAAGTCTAGTTTTTTAATAAATTTATCCGGAGATATAAATGTTACACGGATTTTTACAAACCTAGTATAAGTTGAAAAAGTTTGGTACCAAAGCACGCACCCCATATATACGTGACATCTAAATAAGGGGACGGAGGGAGTATATGTTATGTCCCGGTATCTTGCGATAAGTTGGCATGAAAATGATCGTCACACTGACACCACTTATCATGTTCAGCTAGGAGCAGTGGCAGAGGACGGAACAAAATTAAGGTGTTTGCGAAATCAATAACATAAATACTAAAATTTCTCATTGGCCAAGATGCCGGGCCACGATGATCGCTTAAGCCTAATCTGACCGGACGGTGGCGCTGTGTCGTAGGCCCCCGGGGTGGCGCCGTCGCGGCAGATAGAAGATTCCAGAGACCCTTTCCGATCTCTCCTCCCGTGACTCTCGCTGGGGCGGACTCATGGTTAATGGAACGGACGGACAGAAACAAATAGATATAGGTGACCAAGATCTTCGATTTTGTTGAGACAAATATATCACAAATTTGAAGTGCATTATATATCACGGTCACGGCACGTCCAGGTCAGGAAATAAAGCTTATTCTCTCAGTACGTGGAAATGTTAGCGTGCAAGAAAACACCAGTCTACATACATCTATCTACAAAGCGGATCGATCGAGAGAGAGGGATTATACCCCGCCCGCCGGGCCGGGAAACCAATCAAAGTTCCAACATCGAAATTCGATCGAAAGCGTTTATTCCAGAAATTTCGTCACGTCTCATCAACAGCGGCCCCGGAATATAATCTCCTCCATCTCCGGCCGGATCTTTGGATCGGATCGGATCAATCGTCAACAATGTAATTCCGTGGCCAACCCGTGTGGCTGCCTGTGCGGGAAGCAGGTTGGCTGCCGGGCCCTTCAAATGCTTCTCTTCCGTTCCGTATCGTTTCTTCTTTTCTTTACGAGTTTTTTGTTTTCAAAAACGAAAAAAAAAATCCGCCGGCCATGCCAGTGGACCGTCAGGAAAAGCAGCGATAGGGAGCTAAAAGTGTTGTTGTGTTTATCACTCCTTTTTTTTCTTCTTCTTCCTTGCCCACTCGCAAAAGGCTGGCTGAATTTTGCGACGAGGTGACGCTTCCACATCTCGCGTATTCGATTCGCCCTCGCGGTGCTTGATGTTTATTTGTGCTCCTTCACCAGTAGAAAAAAGCTAGCTTGGAGCTCTGCTCCACGGTCACTGACTACGAAATCTGCAGGCGAAATGAAATCAGAAGCATGTTTCACATTTATATTCCATAATGTTAGAGGCCATTAATTTATGTTCAAATTTAGGGGTTACATTGTATGATTATCTTCCATAATGCTAATTTAAATTCAAAGTTAGGGGTTATTTTAGTTACTTCATATAATGGTAGATAAATAATTTAAATGCAAGTTTATGGGTACTTTATGTTTTTCACAACAATAATGGTAGGTAATTTGTAAAGCGAAATAGATCCGATGACTGTTACTAATTATGATGTCGATTAATATTTACTCTTTTTATTCCAAATTATAAGATATTTTAGTTTTTTTGGATAAGAAGAATATGATATTCACTTAGATATACACTTTGTCTATATATATAGTAAAAAAGTAATATATCTAGAGAAACTAAAACTTCTTATTATTTCGAACAAAGAGAATATCAAATTAAAGGCTACTCCGTATACATTTCTGATTATTTTAGAATTTTTAAATTTACCATTTTTTCTAGCAAGTGGTGATGACTACCGTAGTCTCTTTTGAGCCTCTAATCAGTACTTCCTCTGTTTAAAACTATAAGTTGTTTTTGGCTTTTCTACATACTTTTTTTTTTACTAAAAACAATGTATCTAGAAAAGTAAAAAATAAATTATAATTTAGAACGGATTGAGTAATAGATTGCAATTCTATTATAACTAGGACTAGATGAGCCTTTTCAATGGAAGCAGAAAACATGCTTATCTTTCACTTCCTGGAGCATCGAACTTGGTCTCTCCTTGTGTTTATAACGCAACTATATGCACCAAGTTCGATTGCTGTTACAGAATGACAGTGCAGCTAATGTATTGTCCGAGTTCCAAATTTTGGCTGATAATGCAGCTGGCATCGAAATCACTTTCGTGAATAAAAACTGGATTCGACAGCTGAAAGAAACTGTGCTTATCTGGATGTGTAGCGAAGGGATGAATGCAGCCGTAGTCCGTAAATATTGATCCAGACCCTTGGGGGCGTGAATCGTACCATTCAGATAAGATTTTTTCTCCTGAAATATACACTCATGAATATAAATGTATATATATGCATAAAGTAAGAGCATCTCCAAGACCAAGAGTTTGCTAAATTGGCTTAGCATCCTTGTTTGTTTGTTTTTTTTTTTTTTTTTTTTTTTTTTTTTGCCAAAACTATACAAACTTGTCTCCCATAGTTTGGCAAAGCACTTAGCATATTTTAGCAAGTTGGGATAGGATGATCATTGATAGAAGATCGACAAAGTCACCATAAATATTTCATTGTCCATATATAGGTCATAATTAATGGCTTGCTTAGGGCCAGATGCCTCATTTTAGGCTTTTGATAGGATGATCATATTTTCTAGTTTTCTGAGATATGGGATCATCCTATGTTACTATTTGGTCGTGGGGACAAAATCGTTCTTATTTTGATTTTGGTACAATCAATGAAAAGGAGAATGGATGACCATTTTAAAAACATCAGCAACTGTTGAGGTGCACTCCGCGTGTCATCCTCATTTTTTCTTTCATTCTACAGAGTCCAGCTTTTTGCTCAATCCAACTAAGCAGGCCCGCTAGCACGGCTCTACCAGCACCTACACCATGCTCGAAGGAGCCGCTTTGCCCTCAGCGACACAACTTGGCCCTCACCATGTTCACTATGGCTACACTGCCGGAGCCGCCGTTGTTCGCTATGGCTCATCCGACGACACTCCTACAGCCTCCGGTGGAGCTAAAGCCGGAACGTCACCGAACAAGCCCTTACTTGTTCTAACGTCATTTGTTGATGGCGAAGGGATCGACTATTCTACTTTGAATTAATAAACAACAAATAAGATTAGATAATCATACTTTCTTTTGAGATGCCAATATAGCTATTAATTATGGGTGACGGAAAAAATTTTAAATTAAATAAAATGATCGATGTTCCAGTGAGGTGATTTTGGCTAGCATGCATATCCTGTTTAGGTCAGATACTGAAAAAAGAATCTTTTTGGAGCCCGCTGCAGCTTGCTCGGAAGACTTGCGTTGGAAAAAAATAATAATAAAATGCTAAGGCGCGTATATTGACCTAGCTAATAACTGCTTACCTCATAAAAATAATAAAATGCTAAGACGCGTATATTGACCTAGCTAATAACTGCTTACCTCATATATAGTATACTATACACAGCTTATATTTTAAAAATAATGTAAGTTTATTAGCCACAAAGTCAACAGAATATTACATAAATACGCACGAAGAAAGGAATGGGTTTTACTTTAATTTTCTTCTCAGTAGCTTGAAACAGTGTCTTGTCATGGACTCATGGCGAATACTTTAAACCAGGGTTGTAATTATATTTTAGCCTTCTACGCGGCCAAGTTAGTGGGTCTCCTCACCACCACCACCAAACAAGGAGAAGAAAATCAACTTGATGACTGAAGAAGCACCTGAAATTCAATTTAATCAAGTCGCATTTCGACGCACCAAAAGTTGCAGCATGTTCTCGAGCATTTCGAATACACTATACTCCCATCTGTTTCTCTGGATGACTAAAAAAGCACCTGAAATTCTATATACGCATGGGTCAGCACGATTAGTATAGTACACGGTTCCAGACTTAGTGGCCTGTGCATCATCATCGTTGCTCATTAGATCCTGATTGCTAGTAAATTCTAAGAGCCAATGATAACACGGATGCATGATCAACAGCAGTACAGCACCTTGGATCCATTTCTAGAAATTGAACTTGTTCTTGTAAAATTTCTATAGAATTTCCAAAGAGACTCTTTAGCCTCGGCTTTCCCCTGTCAAGTCACCAGGCACCGTTGCCAAAGCAGGTCCATTGCATTGCATCACAATCAGCATCGGCGTCAGCGATCGATATACTCGAGTGCGCTTTTCAAGGACGCAAAGGGACTCGTCGCCGGGTAGCATTTGCACTTGTTCATTCCCTTTTCCAGTTGCCCTTGCCCACCTTCACTTTCATTCATTCGTTCGTTAATGGCTGGCTGTTAATCCATACTGCTTATGGCTTATCACTCAGCGCTGGCTAATAACCTAGCTACTATAGCTAGCCTAGTTGCTGACCTGACTCTGCTCTGACTGATGGGCCTGCCTACTGGTGTTAAACGAGGCGGTGGCGATCGACCGGCGAGAGAAAAGGAACTGCAGCAGCGTGGCAGATAGTTGGAACAATTCCACGGGGAATTCTGCAGGAATCTTGTGGCAAGAAGGAAACAATTTGAATTGCCAGCTCTTTGATGCATCGGCATCGGCACTGGATGGATGATGATCATCTTCAATTCACTGAACTGTGTGGTGTGTGCCAAAAACTGCCAATCTGGTGGTGGGGATCGCGAGTGGCTCTCGCCGTGGACGCTCGCAACCGGCCACTTGCTTGGCGCATGACCCTCCGTACGCCGAGCATTTTGGACGGCTAGGAAACGAACGGTTAGCCGCGTGCGAGTGTGTGCCAGTGTGCATCTCTTGGCTTTGGTTTCAAGGACCATGGAAATGGATGGAAAGGGAGGAACTGCATGCAATGGAGGGTAAGGTCAACCACAACCAGTAGCAACGCACCGGCCGGCCGGCCTCAAGAAAAAGCAAGGAGATCGAAGAAAAGAGCAGATCAGGAGCCTGCAGCCGGTGTGCGCTCGCCTTTGCCCGCGCATTTCCTACAGTGCATGGCACCTGGCACACTGGCAGCTAGCACTAGCACCAACGGGATGGATGGATCCGATCCTGTAGTGGAAAGCACTATGGCAGGGCTCAGCAAAAGGACTGCCTGCGTACGTGTGCTCGTCTATCTGAATTCAGAAGCACAACATCTAGTGATTGATCAGCACTATATGGTTGCTTCGGAAAAAAAAAAAAAAAATAATCAGGATGTGAATTCCTTTCACTTTCAGCCATTAATATCTGTGGGAAGATGACAAGAACGAATGGATAGATAAAATGGCTGTTTGCCAGAGTACATGTCTCTACATATCTTAATTCTGAATCTGAATCTGTCTCCAGCACTCCAGCTGTGTGACAAACTGACAATAAGTTGTGTGCCGAAGAAGAATTCGTTTGGACTATTATAATTTATTTATTTAATTTGTAGAGATAAAGACGAAACCTGAGAGTATGGCCAGGGCTTAATTTATTTCAATTTGTGATAAAGAGGAGACCTGAGAGTGTGGTCAGGAGTCAGGACAGGCTGATCAACAATGTTGATGCAGCTGCATGAGGCCGACAAGGAATCCAAGGAGGTGGTAGAGCCGCTAGATATTTCATTTCGTCCTTACACCCGTTCAAGTACATGATAATCCCCTTTTAAAAAATCAAAATCAAAGAGAAAAGACAACACTTAAAGGCTTGATGCGGAGTAGTACTACTCCCTCCGTCCCACTGAGTTTGTCACCCCCGATTCCGTCTTGCCATTTATTCGATCTTCGTTTTATTCAAATTTTTTACACAAATGTAATTTATTTTGTTACGACTTATTTTATCAATGAAGATACTTGAATATTGATTAATTTATTTTATGATTTGCATAAATATTTTGAATAAGACAGATGATTGGCAAACACGTGAAGTTTAAAAAGTCAAAAACGACGAACCTAAGGGACAGAGGAGTACTACAGATTACAAGCATCTGCATTGATTTCAGCAAGAACGTCTTTTCGAGCAACCCTTTCACCCACGACAAGAACAGAACAGGTGCTGCGTGTGCCGCACCAGCCTGCCGGCTTAATCCGTACGGCAATTTGTGTAACAAAAAAAAAAAAAAAAACGTTCGGATTTCCATCAAGCTGAGATTTCGTGCCCGATTAAGCAAAAACAAAAGGCGCCGAGACGAACTTTGCTTTGTTTAGTCCGATTAGACCTCGTCGAGAAAGCTGGGGTGGAGCAGCTGCAGCTGCAGGCGCGCGCGCCGCGCGCGGGCAATCGTGCGCGAGCACCGCGCCCCGGCCTGGCCGCTCGCTCCCGAGAAACAAGCTAGTGGGAGGAAAAGGCACCACCTGCCGTCTGCCAAGCAAATGCTCCCCGCACTACTACTAGTACTAGGCACCAACAGTTCCGGGACCTGTGGCTGCAACGACGAAGCAGCAGCGGCACGGCACTGGTGATACACCGGCCATGCTGCCACGCCGTGGAATGGAATTGGCGCTTGCAGACAAAGGGCGATGCCAAGGTGAAACTGCGCGCGCGCGCATCAACCGAAGAGAAGATGGATGCATGCGTGGTAGGGCTACATACATGGCTTTGTCGTCTGTTGGGCGAGCAGGCCACTTGCCAGTGCTAGTAGTGCAAGGTTGGCACCGTCCGTCCGTCACCAACCACATCGGTCCGAGCCGAGGTCTTTCAATACAGGGGTTTGATCGATTAGCCCCCAATTGGCTAGATTCGAATTCGATTCGATTCGTTTCCACGTTATCCTCCCTATAGCCTGTACCTTCAAGCCTCGCCTCGGGTTTACTGGATGCTAACTAATCCCAAAGCTTTCTTCCATGCTTATCTTCAGATTAGCAGTAAATCTTCAGATTAGGGTATCTTCAGAACAGCATATGTATCCCCAAGGCTTGCGATCAGACGCTGATATCGTTATCCACTTTTGCTGACAGTAAAGAGCTATGCTGCAACAGGAGCGCAAGCTTATCCTGAATGAAGAATAGATGATAATCGCTAATCCGGTTTTTCTGAAACGAGGAACTCGACAAAACTTTTGCTTCGCTGTGAAGCAACAGTGGCCGCTTTTCAGCATCAAATTTGCAAGAGGCAGCGTCAAGGTAGTGGTGGTGAATCTTGCTGAGTGGAGAGTCAAGGTGGAATGGACTCGAGACTTTACGAGCGAGCGAGCTGGGGGTGATGGAATGCTGATGGGACGCCGCCCACAAAGGCCACAACGCCAGCCAAAGCTGAGGGAGGAGGGCATAAATACTCTTGTAATAAACGGGATGAAAGTGGCCGTGTGGGCCCAGCATCGCCATGCAATGCATACATGGTGCGCCATGCCGCCCTCCCTACAACTAGAACCGCAAAAGCCAGCTTTCTTTGTTTACCAATCACCTGTCTGAAACTGAATGGGTGGATGGATGGACATTAGTAGAGTTAAGGTAGGTGATTGTTTGATCTTGCCTAGTGCCTCCTAGGATGACTGGACACCTACCTTGGATTAGTTAGTTATAGCCTAGCTAGGCCTAGTTGCAGTTTGATTTAATCTGACAGTGTATTATATGAGATAAGCTAGCAAAATGAGTTTTCTTCTTGTTTGGTTAGTGCATGTGCAGTTTGGATTATCTACTTGATCAGGCCCCCACCACGTACGGTACCACAGTGTGTGTTTGGGCTTTGTTTGGGAAAAGCTACCTGCAACGGGAACTCCGTGTCGAGATTCTGCAAGGATGGAAGAAAATTGGAAGATGCTACAGATGAGATGAGAGGAATAGGTGAATAAAGTGTGCGTGGACAAGTCAAGTGAAAAATGGTGGGGTATTTTCTCATGGTTTTCTTCGAGGGATTCGGTAGAATCTTGCAAGCATGCGGTGAACTTTTTTGTGTAAGAGTGTTCTCTCTCTCTGCGATTCAGAGTGTTGTTCTCTCTGCTGCAGAGTGCAGATAGAGAAGGGTGTTTGAAATGAATCATCACGATGGGAAAGACTTCCTTCACCTTATGGGCCGGTCTGTAATCTAGTGAAATTTAAGGCCCATAGATCTGGATAGCTTATGGGTTCGATGAAACTGTACGATCATTGCTCCTAAAAATTTATGGCCCAATCCAAGTATATATCTAATAAAACCCACTAATATAATTTCTTGACGTACAAAACGTTCACCTCTCCACTATCAACCCCACTATCTATTTCTCTTGCCATACAATGCGTCCACCTCAGTGGTCTACTATCATTTTTTCCACTAACAATTTCTCTTTGACATGCCATATGTCCACCTCAGCAATTCACTATCATTTGCAATTAAAGTTTATTAGCATAAGAAATATGATATTCATGTTAGCAAGACACATTATGGTACATTTATATTCTCTACTTTATCCCCCTAGTTCTAGTGAAATTCAAGGCCCGTCGAAACTGGATAGCTTATGGACTTGATTCGATGAAACGGCGGTTGCTGTGGAGCTGAAGGGCCATGAGGTAGATGATGTCCTGCACCTGTATGCGGTGGTTGCTGAGATGAACTAGCCTGGTAGGCCATGCGCGGTGGAGGCATGTAGCCACCACATGCTGGTGGAGGCGGATAATATGGTGGATACTGACCATGGTAGTATGGCGGTGGTGCAGAATAGCCACCCTGTGCTGAGCTGCTTGATGGCTGAGCTTGCCCGGCGTGCTGTGGCCCTGGTTTGCCTTCACCGTTCTGTGATTTTACTATAGCACCCATCCTCTGTGGATCCATGGATGGGTACAGAGTCCGCTCCGCGGCTGGTGGTGCTGGAATGTTGTAGTACGATGCTGGTGCAGCCTGTTGCTGTTGGCCCTCCATCCCACGGGGGTGAGGTTGGTCACCGCTCTGCTGCTGAGATATGACAGTCCTAGGGAGCAGTCCTCCATGGGAAACCTGCCCCTGCCTCCCAGACTGATCCTCAGGTTTTGGAGCCTGAGGCTTACCCCACATCAGCTTCAGGCGCACACCGTTGATGACAAGCTTGTTAGCAAGCTCCTCTGCAGCCTTCTCTGCACCTTCTCTTGTAGTATATGTCACAAATGCGATTGCACGTTGAAGTACCATCCTTATGGACTCAATCTCACCATAGACATAAAATTGATCCCTCAAATCCTGCTCAGTTATTCTGCTATCAAGTCCACCAATGTAGAGGGTCCTTATAGTCTCATCATCTGGCGGTGTCAGGGATGGCATCTCACCTGCCTTGCTCAAAAGTTTCAGTGCAACTGGGTCATTAACTCTGCAGGGAGCAAGAGATAGTCAGAAACCAAGGCAGAGGAGAGAATAGACATGGAAAATTTAGTAAAGTGAATAGATACATTCACCTAAAGATTTTTTAATAATGAATAATTTAGTTGATCTCATTAACTTGACCTAAAAAACCATCAATGTTTGGCATATCTAGAGCGCAATCTTGGCTGGGATAAAGGTTTCCAAGATGCAGCTATAAGTTCAACACTTCGACCAAGGATAGTTTACAGAATCTGGAGACATCTTTTGTCTGTACATGTAAGCCTTTTTGTCTAAAAAATCCATAAATGTAAGCAATTCAATTTTTACCCAGGTGTGGGTTTACTGCACAGATGCTAGTATCAATAGCCAATAACTAGGACTTAATTTAGGTCTTACCACCTTAAAATTAACTGTGCATTGCCTTGACTCCCAAACCACAGTAAAAAAAAAAAAAATTGACAAAAAACAAAATAGAAGGTAATATTGATCTTCAAATACGTCATCTAAAATCTAAGTCATAAAGGAAAAGAATTGCTTAATAGGCTTCTACTATATGCTCCAGAAACAACTAGATGGACTACATGAACACAGGAATGGAAACATAGTGTTCTACTGATGCGACGCGAAAGAGTTGAATGAAACATATCAAATCCTTCAGACAACACAATGTTGACAAGCAGAGTCAAGAAAAGAAGGATATCTGAATCATTATTTCATACGATGAAATTATGAATGCCAGTTTTAAATTGCACATGCTAATCAAAACAGTGATTGCCGAAATGAAGCCTACAATACATGCAAAGAAGTGAAAGAGACAAAAAAAACATATAACTAAAAATAAAAAGTGCATAAGCACAGCAACATACCCATAGTAGCGATCTTTAATGTTCTGCTGAGATAACTCCCCAGTTTCAGGCATCTCATGACGATAAGGGCACTCAGCTCCTCTTGTACATCCACCACGCACAAAGAAACTACAAACATGAGGTCTGTTCCTCTTGTAATATGGTGATGTCCTCTGAAGCTTCAGAATGGTATCATTTGGACGAGTCTTCCCATAGGAAGAATCATAGTCTATGCCAGCTCTGGCCTACATTTATGAACCATAAACTCTCATTAGGAACAACTATTCTTAGTTCAAATGCAACAAACAAGAATAAGTGCTTAGTAAGCAGAGGATAAGTGCAATTCATTTCAACCATAGCAGATCAAGATAAATTACATCCAAAAAGAAGGCATCTTTTGTTGTTTGCCATACTTCAAGTTCAAGGGTATTTGACACTATGATACAGTTTACGGTGACATCAGAGAAACAGTATTATAATTTACATGGTATGTTCATTTTCAGATTTCAAATCAAATGAACAAAATAACCTGAAGAATACACAGTTTGTCTTAGATTTCGGGAAATATCAAAAATAATAATAATAATAACAGCATCAAGATTCAACATTGAAAGAGAAACGTACCCTTCTATCATGCTCTTCTGCAAAATATTCGCGATTGACATCACTCCTTGGAATTGCATCATTAGAATTGATAGCGAGTGCTGTATCAATGACCTGAACAGGCAGACCATATTCAAGATCCAGCAGGCAGACCTGGCAGACATTCTTTAGCTTGCAACATGTCTGGCAAATCACAGTATTCTTGTGCCTCGCATGTCGACCAGGCTGCCACCGAAACACAGTAAAAGGACGTGCGCAACTTTCGCACTCCTTGGCATACTCAGCTCTTGTCTGCAAAGAAAAACAAGAGCCAGTAAGCCATAAAATCGGATTAACATGAAATGCTGAAGAAAATGTAAAATAAGGAGTAATTAATTGAAAACTTATCCCCATTCATGTATAACACCTAACTGGTACTACATGATGTGTATGGCATATGGCAAAACCAATTGGTTAGCTAGTATAATCTGCTAGCAAACTAATTTATCCTGGTTTTGCTAACTGGCTTAAATACAATTCTCATCTTGTTAAACTACACTACGCATATGGCAAAACCACCGTGCCACACTACTGCTCTTGCATAACCAATCAACAGTAAGAGCAATGTTTCTCCCTGAGTGTTCTTGGAGTGAAATAATTGTAACTAGGGACTGTTCGTATCCGAGGCAGGGATTGGCAAGGGATTAATTGCCTCTGAAGCAAGCATCAGACTTCCTCAACGATATAATCCCAAGTTCAACAGCACATCTATCTATCATATGAAAGGCCATTACTCAACAGCACATCTATCTATCATAGGAAAGTCCATTACTATGTAAACCAACTGATGACACAAAATTCGACACCTAAAAGAAACGTAGGCTAGACCCGGATCCCATCGCGCATAAGAAATCACAAATGAAAACCAAATCAAGCGGACCACCGCGGTGCAAGGCGCATCACACACAGCGCAAGGAGAAGCGCACAAATCATTCAGGTAGGTTGGGTTAGGGTTTAATGCGTTACCATCCGGACGTAGGGGTTGTCGCCGAGGCATGACTCGCAGATGACGGGGAAGTCCGACCGCTCCCACCCGTCCGCTTGCGCGTCCCGCAGAAGCCGATGCGCCATCCCCCTCCTCCTCCTCCTCTCCGCCGCCGCCGAGAAGCCGAAAGAACGGAGACAAGGGCTGCGGGCAAAGGAAATAAACGAAACGAGACCCCGAGGCTTTTTTTATGAATATAATAACGAGACCCCGAGTCCGAGCGAATTCAGTCGGAGCAGAAAGGGCGGCGGGAAGCACGAACGGAGCCGGCCTCCTCCGAACGGACAGATTCGGAACCAGATCGTCTAACTTCATGTGTAACGACTGCAGCTGCAGTCAGCACATCTTTGCCGTTGGTTGAAGATCGGACGCCTGCACTAGCTAGTAATTTATGTGCTCACGGCCTGCTGGTCGGGCCCGCCCAAAGTACAGCCCGCCTGTGGTGCTGCCGAAGTCTCACGTGAGTCGCCGAGAGAGAGAGAAAGGGCTGAAGTAGTTGCGGGATTAATGGTGGCCGGCGCGGCGCGGTGGGGAGGCGGGGCCAGGCAATCTTGGCGCCGACCCCATGGTGGGCCGCCCACGGCCGCCGGGGTGGGGTCGCGCCGCCGCCCGGAGCTCGTGGCGAGGTCGCCCGCGGCGACCGCCGGAGGCCGAGGAGACGACGCCGGCGGCGTCCGCGAGAGTTAGTGTTCGACACCTCCCCCCCCTTATTTCTTCGCCGGCCGTCCGAATCCGGCCGGCGGGCCGCGCCGCCGCTCAACACGGCGGTGAGCGAGGCGGCGGGCGCCGCGAAGCCGGGCAGGCCGGACTCATCCGGCTGGGTCTGTAGGAGGTGGGGGAGGGGCGGAAGTCGCCCATGGCGGCGGGGTTCGAGCTCGGAGGCGGCGGCGACAATGGCGGCTAGGGTTTCACGGCGAGGGAGAAGAAGAAGGAGGAAGGGGAGAAGGCGGACGCCGGCGGCGCCCTAGGGCTCGCCGGGCTCCCGGTGAGCTAGGGCGCGACCGGGGGCGGGGTGTGGCCGGGAGGAGGAAGACGTAGGGAGGGGGGAGGCGCCGAGCGGGCCTTTAGGTGGGCCGGCCCACTCCCACTTGGTCGACGCCTAGTTAGCCCCCAACGGGACCTGTTCCTTACCCAAGCCCTGCGAAGAGCAGGGAGACGGTGGGGCGACAGCCGGTGGGAGGAGAGCCGCCCAATGCTCCTCCAGCTTTATGGCCCAATCCAAGTACCGCAAACTAAGGTTGTCAATTACGTATACTGGGCTGTATGTGGGCTAGATTTTTACACGGTCCAGCTCTTTCTTTATTTTTTGAAAAAACTTCGGGGTACAGGATGATGGCGAGTTTTTTTTTAAAAAAAAAGGTACATCATGCTGTAGTACAGGAAGTACTAGCCGCCGTCGTACCAGGCGATCACGAGATGACACCTTGTTCTCGCTGCCACACAAACCATACTTACGTGTGGCCGAAAATCTTCGCGAATTTCCAGTGTCAATTAGCGCTAAAGGAGGCAGGACCCGCCACCCCTGAGGCCCGTTAATTTGTGGCCGAGATCGCAGCGCGGGTGGGTAGACTGCAGGACCAGCCGAGCTGCCGAAGCCACCCATGGCCCCCATGTCGGTGTCAGCCACCCTCGCGCCGCCGGCGCCGCCAAAGGCGACAGCCAGGAGCTCGGCACGGCGTGACGTCGCCTCGTCCATCGCCGGCTCGGCCGCGTTGCTGGCACTGACGCCGGCCGCGCCCGCCGCGGCCTTGTCCAAGGACGACGTCGCCGGCTCGCTTATCAAGGTGCGCGCACCGCACGTGCCAGTTTGTGGCATTGGCCGCGCGCTCTCGCTCTTCTTGAAGCTCGGATTGATCAATTTGTTCCGTGCATTGTGGTTGGATTCATTGCGCAGGTGGTGGACACGGTGGACCAGGCCATCGGCGTCGGCGGCAAGGTCGCTGAGCAGGTGGCGGCCGTGCTCAAGGCGCTGGGCGAGGCCGTCAAGCCAGCGCTTCCGGTTCTCAAGAGCGCCAGCGACGAGGCCCTCAAGCTGGCCGCGCCCGTGGTGTCCGGCGCCTCCAAGCAGGCCACGGAGGCGCTCCAGGGCGCCGGCGTCGACCCCGCCCCCGTTCTGTCCGTCGCCAAGGTACAGTGGTACATCAACATAAGCCACAGCTTCTTGATCTCCGCCGGCGATTGTTCCGTTCCGTTTGACTTCGGTTTGACTTGACGGCCTTGCTCTGCTCAGTAGACCGCGGCGGAGCAGAGCACCAAGGTGATCGACGCCGCCAAGCCCGTCGCCTCGGCGACCGTGGAGACCATCACGTCGTTGGCGCCAGAGGAGTACGTCGTGGCCGCCGGAGCGGCGCTTCTCGCGTACCTCCTCGTGCCGCCGGTCTGGTCGCTGGTGTCCTTCAGCCTTCGCGGGTACAAAGGTAATGGAACTGCCACCTGTTGCGCCATTTGATTTTTTGTTCAGACCAAAGGCATTGTCCCTGCTAGCTTTATACTGAAAGCAAACGGATACTGGGCATACCAGTTTACAGTGACGTTCAAAAGTGAAATAGAGTTCTTCTACCCTCTAAAGCCAAACAAACTGAAACGTCATTTGATTTCATCAATGCTGCCTGCATACATCATACGATACATCTTTCGCATTGTTCGTCATGCCAAAAATCTTCTTTCTGTTTCTATATAAAGGTGAGCTCACCCCTGCGCAAGCACTGGACAAGGTCACCACGCAGGACTACGTCTTGATCGACGTGCGGAGCGACAAGGACAAGGCCAAGGCAGGCGTGCCGCAGCTGCCATCCAACGCCAAGAACAAGCTCATCTCTGTGCCGTACGCAACCATTTCTCCCACGACACGAGCTCCCTTAGAACGTGCTAGCTAGCTAGTGCATTTTCCCCATTGCAACTCAAAAATCATCACGGTGCTGCGTTCTCAGGCTGGAAGACCTTCCGAGCAAGCTGAAGGGCATGGTGCGCAACGCCAAGAAAGCCGAGGCGGAGATTGCTGCTCTGAAGATCTCCTACCTCAAGAAGATCGGCAAGGGCTCCAACGTCATCATCATGGACTCGTCGGTGCACCCCAACCATCTCCATTATTCCGATGGCTTCTGCCTTTCAAGTTCCAAATTTGATGAGCACGGTGGTGTGGTGACTTTTTTCTGACCTTCGTGTGTGGTGTGCTATACATGTGCCTGCAGCTACAACGACGTCTCCAAGACAGTGGCGAAGACGCTGAACAGCGTAGGGTTCAAGAACTGCTGGGTCATGGCCGGTGGCTTCTCAGGTCGGAAAGGGTGGGCGCAGAGCCGCCTCGGGACGGATTCATACAACCTGTCCGTGGTCGAAGTCGTGACGCCGTCGCGGGTGATCCCTGCTGCAGTTGCAGGCCGCACTGGGACGACCTCGGCACGCATTGGGGCGACCTCGTCGGCGTCCCGAGCAACTCGCAAGCTTCTCCCCGGCAGCGTAGACTGATGAGTGGAGCTGAAACAACTTCATCAATGTGTAAATCCAAATGTTCATTTTATTTTGAGATGCAACGTTTGTTCTGTGCGTTCAATTGTTATTTTACAGTATTTATTACAGGCCTTACCCGGGCAGACGAAAATGCAGAAATGCACCAACGTTAAGAGATTTGCAGAGTAAAAGCAGCTTCAGCGTCACCCTTTATCCGAGTTTGTACACAAATCAACTGTAATCGCACAATTTTATGTCCAAGACTAGAACCGTGATCTGGTTCGTATAGACTAGTGGAGTCCTTGCAAATTTTTTTTACAAAAAAAAAAGATGAATATTTACAGGCCTTGCCAAGTTGCCCCCTTTTATTCGTGAATTCACAAATGTACCAGCGTTAAGAGATTTTCTGAGCACCGAGGGGGCAACAAAAGAAACAAAATTAACAAGCTAATTACTGACAAGCATTCCACCGAACAACTTATTTGTATATAACAAAACGACCCTATGAGCCTACTGACACAGTAAGAAATATACTTGCAAGGATTAACCTACTGACATGTTAATACTTAACATCAACATATCAAGAAGCTCATCTATGCCTCATATGCCATACACCATGAACTTGAACAAATGGCACCAATAGCAAGCAATATATATAGTGAGCAATCAACATGTATAGCAAGATAAATACTAAATTAAGTTGGATTTATGTGGAAAATCTCTTGTGGATAAAAAACATGGACAGTGCGCGCTTGCGACGTCCCTAGTCGGAGGCCACGCCTCTCAGCTGCCGCTTGTTGCAGCAAGCATGTCCGTGTGCATCGGGGACGGAAACTCGGCACTTATGTGGACTGATTCATGGCTACCGGTCGGGCGGCTGAATTCATTTGCGCCGCACCTGTTTGCCGCCATCTCAAGAGCGGGGAGGAGGAAGACAGTGAGGACGGCCCTGGAGAACAACAGCTGGGCGGATGACATCCAAGGGGCTCCGACCGCACAGGTGATCTGCCAGTACCTGCGCGTCTGGCAACTTGTCCGCGACGTGACGCTAGACCAGACACAATCCGATCGTTTCATTTGGAAGTGGTCACGTTCAGGGACATACACGGCATCTTCAGCCTACCGAGCGTTCTTCAATGGTGGCACTATCATGCTAGGTGCCAAGGAGCTGTGGGCGACCAAGGCGCCGGCTCGAGTGCGCTTCTTCTTCTGGTTGCTCCTGCACCGGCGACTATGGACGGGCGACAGACGGTTTCTGCATGGCCTTCAAGCCGACGACTCGTGCGCTCTTTGTGGACAGGAGCCAGAGACTTGTGATCACCTGGTGACGGGCTGTGTTATTGCAAGGCAGCTATGGTTCATGCTGCTTCAACCGGCCAGCTTGCAATCTCTACGCCGATGATGCAGGAGGACGTGGCGACATGGTGGCTACGGCAGCGAAGGCGTCTTGACAAGGTGCTACGACCGGCGTTTGACTCCGTCGTGCTCCTCATTGCATGGTGCCTGTGGAAGGAGCGGAACGCCCGTGTCTTTCGACAGGAGTCCGCGTCGATCAATCAACTGGCACGACGAGTAACGGAGGAGGCCGACCTTTGGATACAGGCGGGCTTCAAAAATTTGATGCCGGTGTTGTCGGTTTGGTCGCAGCAGAGTTTCATGCTTTAGTTCAGATACGTTGCTTCAGGGTATCCTTGTGGCCGATGGCCTTTCCAATCTTCATTTGGTTTTTGTTTGTTGTCCTAGTCTTTTCAGTTTTTCTTCCGTCCTTATGATGCCCGCTCGACATAAGTTTGATAGTTTGTACTAGGATTTGTATTTGGTTTTCCCTCGTCTTAATGAAAAACGGGTGAACGGCCCGATCGTGAAAAAAAAAAAAAAATCAAACCGCAAAAAGGAAAATCCGGGTTATGATGAGTTGACCCCCTCTTTATTGTCGGTTCTGCTACTGCTTCGTGCTCGATCGAGCCCCCACACGTTCTTGCACGTTGACGTTGGCACAACAGCAGAGACACTACTTGATCGATCGTCGTCACTAAAAACATAAAACGAAACCATCAGCTCCTCCTCATTCCAGCCGGCGTGTGTTTCCAAGATGAAGCCTAACCGTAACAGCAGCAGCCAGGTCGTCCGCAGAGCTGCATCCACCACCGGCCTGCTCTTCGTCCTGCTGCTCGTCGTCTTCACCGCGTCCAACTACTCGTCGCTCAACACCGACCGGTTCCTCAACGTGCCGACCAACACCGCATCTCATGCGCCCTCCATCAAGGTCGAGGGAGCGCGGCGTGCGACGTCGCGAGGGGCGAGTGGGTGCCCGACCCCGCCGCGCCCTACTACACCAACGCGACGTGCCCATTCATCGACAGCCGCCAGGACTGCATGAAGTACGGCAAGCCCGAGCTCGATTCCATCCTCCGGTGGCGGTGGCAGCCGCACGGCTGCGACCTGCCCCGCTTCGACCCGGCCGCCTTCCTCCGCCTCGTGCGCCACAAGTCCATGGCCTTCGTCGGCGACTCCGTCGCACGAAACCACATGCAGTCGCTCATGTGCCTCCTCTCCAAGGTACACACGAATCACCGTCGGACATTGCAATGCAACGCTAGATTAGATCACACACTAATAAATCGCCTTCTCGGTTGCCACGCGCACGCAATGCAGGTGGAGTACCCGCAGGAGATTCAGCCCAAGGACTGCATCCACTGCACGCGCACGTACCACTACCGCGAGCACAACTTCACGGTGACCGTGTTCTGGACGCCGTTCCTGGTGCGGTGGAACCTGACGCGCGCCGGGGCGCAGCAGTTCATGGACCCACACAACGTGTACCTCGACGAGGCCGACCCGGAGTGGGCGCGCGCCGTCGCCGGCTACGACTACGTCGTCCTCAACGGCGCCAAGTGGTTCACCCGCCCCGTGGTGCTCCACGAGGGCGGCCAGGTCCTGGGCTGCAGCGACTGTGGCGACCCCAACGCCACGCACGTGCCGCCTCACCGCGCCGTGCGCGCCTCGTTCCGGACCGCGCTCCGCGCGCTGCGGGGTTCCGCGGCAAGGTGGTCGTCCGGACCGTGGCGCCGCCGCACTACGAGAACGGCAAGTGGTACGACGGCGGGAACTGCCTCCGGACGCGGCCCACGCGGAGCGACGAGACGGCGCTTCCCGACACGGAGGCCGCGTTCCACGCCGCGCAGGTGGAGGGAGTTCCGCGCCGCGGCGAGCGCGGCGGCGCCAGGACGGTTCGTGCTGATGGATGTCAGCGAGATGATGCAGATGAGGGGCGACGGGCACCCCGGGCAGTACGGACACTGGCCGCACGAGAAGGTCGGCTTCGGGATCGACTGCGTGCACTGGTGCTTGCCAGGCCCTATCGATGCTTGGAGCGAATTGTTGCTTCATTTGATCGCTAATTGATGCACACGACACGTATTGTTCATACTGTAATTCTGTACATGTTGCATCGAATTGGGTGCAGAAGTGTTATGTTTTATGGATTGTCTATTGTGTCATAGCAGCCATTGTTCGTTCTACACCGTCTGAGCACGTTCTACAAGTCCAAGCTGCATACTGCTACTATTCTACTTCTCCCATCAGGGAAACTCGACTTATTGTCTAGCTCTGGTCGATCGCGGATGTCTATTCTGATTTCTGAATCGGGAACTGGGCAATTGGCTGTCTAACGCCAACAACAAGCACACGTTAGGGCACTCACAATGCAGACTCTATAAAAGAGTCTAAGACCAATTATTATCTCGGGTATTGTGGACTTGGAGTCTAAATAAGACTTGAAGTCTTGATTTTTTTCTCATAAATATACTGTCATATTAGCGACACATCATTAAAATGAAATAAATAAATATGAAGATAATAAATAAGCTTAGACTTAAGTGCCCTTATAATTAACCAAAAGTCAACTACAGACCTAAGATGTTTTCAATTGTGATGTGCAGAAGAGGGGTGGATCCAAGGCACAGATTGCGTTGAGGCATGTTACTGTTTTGTAGTACAGTCACTACGCGGCATAGATTACGTCCTGCCGATCAGGATCTAGCTCTGATGAACTGACGAAACTTGCACCCGGTGTTAAAAAAATGGAGACTGGTCTACTACCATCACTTTAGTGGTCAATGATGAAGATATGTGTTAATTCCTCTTTTGTGATTAGTCAACCAGCTCAACCATCAAAGTTGAAAGTTGTTTAGTTGAGAAGCCTGAAGTGTGTCTGCAAGTCAACAGCAGCGAAATCATGGATCGCACGTTAATTGCACGTCTTCCTGCTCCTGTCCTGTGTTGTCTCCGATCGATGGGACATTGCCGGTGCAGCCTAGTGGAGCTCCACAATCTCCCCTTCGTCGCTACTTGCGGTTCCGATAGTAGTAAGTACGGAGTATATGTATACTACCTAAGGCCTGGTTTAGATTGCTAAAATTTGTAACCGGATGTCACATTTAGATTGCTAAAATTTGTAACCGGATGTCACATCGTGTTAATCTGTAAAGACGTTTCGTTTGTTAGTGGTAAATATCATCCTACCATGGAGTAACTAGTCTCAAAAAAGAATCGTCTCATGAATGTACATCTAAACTGTGTAATTAATTAATTATTTTTTTACCTACATTTAATACTCCAAACATATGTCTTTTGGTGTATTTAATGTGATGTGATGGAGAAAGTGAGAAAAAGTTAGAAACTTTAGCAATCTAAACAAGGCCTAAATTGCTGAAGCAAGTCAACCAATCGGGAGTAAAGAAACAAAAGTCTATCCTCGGCGTTGCTAAATCGCGGACGTCCCGCGAAGTTATGTTAACTTCAGCGGACGATCCGACCAACCAAACGTTTATCTATTTTTAGAAACTATTCATTTCCACTTTTTTCTTTTTAGAAAAACTCAGAGGCGCATGCTCTCTTTCCTTTTTTTTTTTTTTTTCCCCGCATGTGCATGTCGTGAATGATGTCGGCGTAAAAAGTAAAATATTTTTAAAAACTGCTATAACTCTTGAACGGTGTATCCGTTTTTAATTCCGTCTGCACCCATGTGTTCTACGCGATGAAAACGAACAAAACTAGATCTCACTTTCGACTATGTTTTTGAAGATTTTATTTTTTTTTTTGATTTTTTTTTCTAATATCAATTGTTATGTTACATAAGATTATATACTATAAGTTATACAATATAAGTTAGATAGTACATGTTATAGTTTGGTCTTATTGTTATATTCTATAAGTTATACACTATAAGTTATACATATATGTTAGATAATACATCTTGTAGTTTGGTCTTTCTTTTTTATGTTCTAGCAAAACATGCCCGAAGTTCTTACGGGATGCATAATTTTTATGTGTTATTTGTTCCAATCATAAAGGTGTTCATAAGGTGTTCATGCGTCGTAACAGAATACTCATGTGTTGCATAGGGTTGGCAGGATGGTGACATCGCCTCGCGACCCGCTACCGATCTGGAACGACATTGCAACATCATGAGTTCATGACCAGGTTCTGTCAAATCCAGACCAGAAGATACATAGATTCAGAGTGCTAGGATAGGAAGATCGTCGTGACTGACGAACCTGGTCTTGCTGCTCCTTAGACAGGACGACATTATCGGCGCCGGCCTCAGGGTCGCCCATGCACTCCAGCACCTTCTTGATATCCAAACCTGGTCCCGTACGTTCCACAAAGCCCACACGCTCGATCAAGAAAAAGCACGCCGAGATGACATCATAGCCATCCATGGAGTATGCCGCATGCCGCCATCGATCGGTAACTCACCGAGCGCGGTGACAACGTACGTCCTCGGCGCAGGTCTTGGTGTACTTCTTCTCCTTCATGGAGCAGCGTATCTTATAGTCCATGACGTAGTCCCACCACGCCCAAGGCCAGCCGGTGTCATTGGCGACGCGGTGCACGCAGAGCTGCCTCAGGTTCTCCACCACCACGTCTTTGCCCTCGTAGCTGGCGCCAAGTCCACCTCGGGGTCCGGCGCAAAGTACCTGTCGGGTTGATGCACTGCGACCGGCACTGCTGCGTTAGCCGGAACGCCACTGGGCAGTACCAGGTGATGTAGTGCGGCATGAAGCGCGCGTAGCAGCCAGGCTCTAGGAGCTGCGCGTGGCCGCGGAACCCGCGCACGAATGCCATCTGCTCGTCGCACCGGGGCCTGCACTCGTCGGCGGCGGCGGAGGCCGCGTCTTCTTTAGGGACTCGCCGAACGCGCGGTTATGATTTGTCTCTGTCTAGACTCGTATAGATGTCCGATTTGTCTCTGTCTAGGACTCTTATGTCTTAAAGTCTCGACTTCCAAGTGTCCGATTTATCTCTGTCTAGGACTCGTATGGGCCGGACTTTCAAGGCTGAACTACACGGGACTTCAAGGCTGGACGACGACATATCGATGTAAACCATTGATGTTAATCCGATGGCGAGGGCGATCCTGTGGTGCGGAGGGTGGAAGACGGAAATTTCTTGTAAGTTATTAATAGGTATAGATAAGTTATACATATATGTTAGACAATACATCTTCTAGTTTGGTTTTATTGTTATGTTCTATAAGTTATACATATATGTTAGACACTACAACACCTAGTTTTGTCTTATTGTTATGTTCCATAAGTTATACACTATAAGTTAAAAGTATAAGTTAGATAGCACATCTTTGTAGTTTGCTCTTATTGTTATGTTCTATAAGTTATACACTACTAGCAAATATGCCCGTGCATTGCAACGGGAAAAGACAACAACACTAATTCCGACAACTCATAAATTCTATAGATCTCTTTTTTTTTTTTGGGATCTAATTGCAAGCATATATAAATGAGTAACATATCCTCAAGTCTACAACATCAAAAACGTGTGATTCTTGGTTGTGTGTTTTTAGTGCGCTTGCCAATTGTTTTGGCTAAAGTGTGCGGCGTGTAAAACTCTATTTTCCCTTAATGCGTACATGACAATGGGTACGCTTTCAAAAAAAAAAAACATCAAATACGTCACAATTAACAAACAAATGTAGGAGCTACACCTTCTCGTCAAATTGCGGAGGAGCTCGGTTTTAAAATTTCCGATCTATTAATCACAAAAAATATAATATGTTTCTTCAAGTTTTTTGATCGGGAGATCTTTCCAATGATAATAATTATGTACGATGAATATTAATATTTTTTAAATATAATTTGTTATATATAATTTGTTAAATCTATTTCTCGGAAAGCGTAAGCGACAAACATTTTGGGACGGGGGTAGCCGTTATGATCCTCTAAAACGATGGTTGTTAGGTCTGTTGGTTTTGTGTTGCTGTGCAGTGTTTACTTAGGCGTAACTCTGCCTGCGTCTTTAGTGTCCATATCGTCTACAAACTCTTTGTATTTCGGTTGTTATTAATGGAAATGATCCTCTAAACGATGGTTGTTAGGTCTGTTGGTTTTGTGTTGCTGTGCAGTGTTTACTTAGCCGTAACTCTGCCTGCGTCTTTAGTGTCCATATCGTCTACAAACTTTTTGTATTTCGGTTGTTATTAATGGAAATGGGTTATCTTGAGTGAAAAAAAATAATTATTTGATCGATAAAAAATAAACATGGAAAAGACGTTTGTTTACCCTTTTTAGCTTCGTCATTATAACCCGTTGAATCGACACATCGTGACATCATCGTGAAATGTCAGAGAGCGGTTCCAGGCTATATCTGGACTTAGGCAGCGCTTCCCAGACAAGGCCCAATTAAAGCCCATATATAGGGGCAACCCAAAAAGAAGGTGGTCAAGAAATTTTCTCTCTTTATTAGTAGGTATAGATAAGTTATACATATATGTTAGACACTACAACACCTAGTTTTGTCTTATTGTTATGTTTCATAAGTTATACACTATAAGTTAAAAGTATAAGTTAGACAACCCATGCTTTGTAGTTTGATCTTATTGTTATGTTCTATAAATTATACACTATAAGTTATACATATATGTTTTTGTCTATGTTCTTTAAATTATATTATAGTTTTGGTATTTTTTGGTATTATGTTCTATAAGTTATAATATAAGTTATACATATATGTTAGACAGTAGTTAGGTCTTATTGTTATGTTCTACTCCCTCCGTCCCAAAATAAACGACGTTTTAAACTTCATAAGAAACATATACCGGCAATTATATACTAAAATAAGATTAATATTTATATTACATAATTAGTATCATTGAAAAGATCTTTTGATCTAGTTTTTTAACAAATTTATTTGAAGATTTAAATCTTCTACGTATTTTCTACAAATCGAGTCAAACTTGTGGCACGAAAACCCAAAACGTCGTTTATTTTGGGACGGAGGGAGTATAAGTTATACACTATAAGTTATAATTATATGTTACCCAAAGACATCTTGTAATTTGGTCTTTACATTTATATTCTACAAGTTATATAATATAAATATAAGTTATACATATATGTTGGACAATACATGTCGTAGTTAAGTCTTATTGTTGTTTTATAAGTTATACAATATATGTTATACGTATAAGTTATACCTATATGACTTATTACTATTATAAAAGTTGCTTTTATTTGATCTCCCCACCCATTACTATCCCTATACCATTGTCCCCTGAATGATTTATGTCTCCCAAAAAAGAAAAAAAAATCACGAAAAAAATACCGTAACTTAAGACGGAAGAAAGAGAATGAAAAAAAAAAAGGGAAAGGAAAGTTAATATACATAATTTTGCTATTATAAAAAAAAATCAAAAAATAAAATCTTCAAAACGTAGTCAAGTGGGATCTAGTTTTGTTCGTTTCATCGCGTAGAACACACCGGTGCAGACGGAATTAAAAACGGATGCACCATTTAAGAATTATAGCCATTTTAAAAAAATATTTTGGATTTTAAAGCTGACATCACTCGCGGACGACCGCGATACAGGAATTTCGGTCTATCCTGCACAACTATTTTGCTATTTTGCATGCTAAGAACAATGCAGAGCTACTTTGCTCGAACAATACCAAAAAAAAAAAAAGGCTTCGTGAATTTACAGAAGAAATCAAGCGGCATTTCTTTTTAGCTTGAATGCTAGCACGACCTCGAACAGTGCTAGTGTTGAGAAAGCAGCATCTGGAGCAGCAGCTCGCTCCACAGGTCGATCGGCCCCGGCAAGCACCAATGCAGGCAGTCCACCACGAAGCTCCCGTCCACGCTGCCACCGGGCGGGTGACCGTACCGGCTCGGGTGGCCGTCCGGCCGCAGGTCCATCGCCTTCGTGATGTCCAGCAGCAGCAGCTCCGCGCCGTTCCGCCGCACCGCCGCCTCCGTCTCCCTGAGCGCATCAACCTAAACACAGAAAGGATTCATCCAGTCAGAAACTACTCAGATGTCCCGTTCCACATTGCATAGACATCGTCGGATCGGTTCCCCACCTGTGCTGCGCGGTACTCGGCCTCCACGGCGCCGAGCTCGCGCTCGCCGCGCCGGAACGGGCGTGTGCGGACGCAGTCGCCGCCGGTGTTCCACTCCCCGTTCTCGAAGTGCGCGGGCGTCACCGTGCGGAGGATGACCTTGCCGCGGAACCCTTCGCTGTCCGCGATGGCGCCCAGGGCCCTCCGGAACGCGGCGCGCACGGCGCGGGGCACGGGCAGCTCGGTCAAGTTTCCGGCGGCATCGCCGCTGCGAGCGGCGTCATTGCGCCCGACGACGCGCCCTCCCTCGAGGTACACCGACGGGCGCAGGAACCAGTTTGTGCCTGACATGACGACGTAGTCGAAGCCGGCGATGTGCGCCGCCCACCGGGGTCCGCCGTGTCCAGGTGGAGGTCCCACTGGCCGAGCGTCGCGTTCGACAGGTTGGCCTTCACAAGGAAGGGTGACCAGAAGAGAGATGGTGAAACCGTGGTGGCCGTAGCGGTAGTCTCGCCGGACGACTCTCCCCGTCACGTCGATCTCCGGCACCGCCTGGACCTCCACCGGCTGTGCCTCCTGCAACATTCCCGGCGCATCTCGTCAGGAGCTAGGAGAAGCGAGACGGCTAGCAAGAAACCACAAACCGGATTAACACAAGCTCCATGCGCACCTTGGACAAGAGGCAGAGCAACGATTTGGCGTGATTCCTGGCGAGGGAGTCTCCGACGAAGGCCATGGACTTGCCCCTCATGGCCTCCAAGAACCGCGCCGCGTCGAAGCGGGGGAGATCGCACCCGTCCGGCCTCCACCGCCAGCGCATGAACTCGAGGCTGGGCTTGCCGAACTTGATGCAGTTCTGGTGGTCGTCGATGAACGGGCACGTCAGGTTCGTGTAGTACGGCGCCTCTGTGTCCGGCACCCACTCGCCCCGCGTGAAGTCGCAGGGGCCGGCGACGCTGGCCGGAGACGCCGACGAGGAGGAGATGGACGGCGCGGCGTGGTGGATGGCCGGGTAACGATCAGAGAAGGCCATGTCGTAGAGCGAAACTAGCGCGAGGAGCAGCAGGACGATGATAGGTGTGGCAATGGCGCCCGATCGTTTCGGGGAGGATGGGTTGCTCTTGTGGGGCTTCATGATCGACGGACAACACTGTGGTGTGATGGATGGAGTTCACTCAGTTCAGGATGCTTTCTTCCGTAGAAGACAGGGAATGGAAGAACAAAGAAAATGCAGCATGTGCAGCGCTGCTTGGGCTTTGTGCTGCCCTGTTGGCGTGGCGCCGTGCAGGTCAAAGAGTGCGTTGCACGACTACCATGCAATTCTCAGTCCTTGGCAGAAACCCAACTGCAGCACAGACCAACCAACGGTCGGGGTCACATTTGTAGGTTACTACTTCGATGCAGCAAGCACCAAACCAAGCAACGGTGAACCAAAATTTCTCAATCATGTTGTGTATTTTGGAAATCTCGAAATGATCATAAGTTTTCAAAGTATTGAATTGGTCACACATGAAAGTGCCGCGTGAAGCAAAAGCCATTGACAAGGTATGCAATACAGAAATCAAAATAGGTTCTTGATGGCCCAAAAATCTTTTGTGATGCTTCTGTCTGTGCGGAGTCAAATGCCACCCAAACTGTGATTTGAATTTTCATCCTCACTTCTCCATCACATGGTTCAGAGTGGAATCTTTATTCAGGTGTGAGGTGGCTGTACGATGTATCCTGCACTTGCATTTTTTTTTTTTTTAAGGAACTGCAGGGGCCAAGGCCCCTACAGAGACAAATTTATTGAACGAAAAGCAAATTCAAGTACAATCAGAAAAGGGAAAATAAAAAGGGTCTAAGTACAATAGCAGGGAAGCTCAAGATACAAAAAGAAATAAAGAAAAGAAGACTGAACACCCTTCTTAGGTCAGTTCCAAAGCTTGCATCCATTGTTTAAAAATTGTAAAGGGGCTGTCTTTGACTCTCAGTGTCACCAGTTTTAATTCTTCAAAGAAATAACTCCTGCAGTCTTGAATGGATAATTGAACTCCATCAAATATCAAAGCATTTCGAGCTTTCCAAATGGTCTATAATTCCTTGTTCTCTTGCGAGTCTTGAACTCATTCTAGAAATTATAGTATCCAAATGTCTTTGGAAAACTTTTAATGAGCCTTTTTTTTTTTTTTGCCCCATATCTATATTTTTTGTATTTAAGCTTTCAATGAAATTTACCTTTCACAAAAAAAAAAAAAAAACACAGACAAGGTGTGTGCGTTTTAGGCTTGTAATCGTGAAAAAAAAAAGTGAAATTACTTTGCTCTGGACATGGCAAAAACATCAATTTACACAAGCCTATGAAGCTAGTTTGAATGCATTCTTTGCATTTTGCACCACTCAACGCTATCGACGAGCAGCTAGCATCTGAAACAGCAGCTCGTTCCACAGGTCGATGGGCCCCGGCAAGCACCAGTGCAGGCAGTCCACTACGAAGCTCCCTCCACACTCCCGCCAGGCGGGTGTCCGTACCGGCTCGGGTGCCCGTCCGGTCGCAGCTCCATGGCCTCCGTGATGTCCAGCAGCCGCAGCTCGGCGCCGTTCCTCTGCGACGTCGCCTCGGTTTCGCGGAGCGCGTCAACCTACGTACGGCCGAAAGACAACCATCAGATTCAGATCAAACCACCACGAATCATTCCAGTCACGTCTCCGTGTCGTAGCGAGTATTGGTTTCTCACCTGTGCCGCGCGGAACTCGGCCACGACGGCGTCCCTGGCGCGCTGGCCGCGGCGGAACGGCCGCGTGCGGACGCAGTCGCCGCCGGTGTTCCACTCGCCGTTCTCGAAGTGCGCGGGCGTGACCGTCCGGACCAGGGCCTTGCCACGGAACCCGTCGTGGGCCGCGATGGCGCCGAGCGCCGTGCGGAACGCGGCGCGCACTGCGCCGGACACGGGCATCTCGGTGGCGTTGTGGGCGCCGCTGGCGCCGCTGTTGCGCCCGACGGCCTGGCCGCCCGCGTGGTACACGGAGGGGCGGAAGAACCAGTTGGTGCCCGAGAGGACGATGTAGTCGAAGTCGGCGATGTGCGCCGCCCACCGGGCGTCCGGCGTGTCGAGGTGCATGTCCCACAGGCCCAGCCCGAGCTCGGCGCTCGAGAGGTTGGCCTGGACCAGGAACGGCGACCAGAACAGGGAGACGTTGAAGCCGTGGCTGCCGTAGTGGAAGTCTCGCCGGACGGCCCTCCCCGTCACGTCGATCTCCGTCATCGTCGTCGTGACGATCTCCACCGGCTGTGCCACCTGGGAGAGGATGCACAGCAGAGACTTGAGGTGATTCCTGGCGAGTGAGTCGCCGACGAAGGCCATGGACTTGCCCCTCATGGCGTCCAAGAACCGCGCCGCGTCGAAGCGGGGGAGGTCGCAACCGTCAGGTTGCCACCGCCAGCGCATGAACTCGAGGCTGGGCTTGCCGAACTTCATGCAGTTCTGGAGGTCGTCGATGAATGGGCACGTCAGGTTCGTGTAGTACGGCGCCTCGTCGTCCGGCACCCATTGGCCCCGCGTAAGGTCGCAGGCGGCGGTGGAGGCCGGAGACGGCGAAGACGAGGAGGAGTTGACCGGAGACGACGCCGAAGATGGTGATGATGTGTCCGGAACAGTGGAAGACGAGGAGGTGGTAGCCGGAGACGACGTCGTCGACGACGCAGAGGATGAAGAGGAGGCGCGGCGTATGTACCGGTAACTATCAGCGAAGTTGATGTCGTAGAGCGAGACGACGGCGAGCGCCAGCAGGACGAGCACCGGCGTGGCAACGGCGACGGAGATCTTCCGTGACGACGGGTAACTGCTCTTGTGGGGCTTCATGGCCGAGCGGCGGCGAACGCGAACGCGATGGATCGAAGGAGATACGAACCCGGACGCCACCTACTTGCTTGCTCTGGTTAGGAGAGAGGGGCCGCATGGAATGGAAGAAGAAGAAAAAGGTGCACGCTCCGCAGGGCGTGTCGTGTGCAGGTAGCTTGCTTGTTGTGACGTTGTCGTGGCGGCGGCGGGCGTGGGTGGTGGTCAAAGTGCAAGCGCGTCGGCGCGTCGCGCGAGCAAAGCCATTTCTCTCTTGGCGACGGCATTGCCTTGGTCCCTAGTTTAAGACTGTCGACGAAGCATTCTTCTCTGTAAGCGAATATAACCCTGTTTATTTCTCATCGATCACCCGTGCCTTCTTTCTGAATTCTGTTGACGATAGTATTCTGAAGCACGTCGCAAGCAAGTCAAATCCAGGGTTTCTTTAGTCGAGCAAGTCAAATTCAGGTTGCTGCACACGAATCCAAGTGGCTCCGTAAGTACAGTTTTCATATTATAAACCCCTTTTCAGCTTATTCTCTCACATAATACTATTAAATCAGCTAAAATCAGCCATTAGTCATAATCAGCAGAACAACTTCTTGTTTTGAGGAGAAGATAACGCCACAAGCGCAATCGACATCAGTTGGTGCACCTTTGTTTTCTTTGGTGCTACTAGGATTGGAAACCGCAGTTCCGTTTGTATCGAACATTCATACTACAGATTTGCTCTAGAAAAGCAGACACTACTATACTTTTATTGCTAAAGGTGCATTCTTTTGATCACAGACTGCAGGCATGATTCCTGCATTCTTGCCAACAGGAAAAGCAACCTTGACTTTTGAACCACAAGAGTGCCTTGATTTGCCGAGATGCGCCGCCTTGACTTTTCAATCGCTTCGCTGAACGAGTTAAAAACAAGTGCTTTGCAGCTAGCATCTACTGTGAATCCACACATCTCTAGTGTCGAAGCCTCCCAAGTCCCAATCATTCTACTCTTCTGGTCTAGGCCGTGTGCGTACCAGCACCACGGAGAGCGACGCCTTCTTAATCTTAACCCCTTCGAGATTGCCATGGCGTGCAGGACTGGACGCGGTCGCGCGCTGGGGCCGTGGGCGACTCCAGTCCAGGTCCACCAAGATGGGGCCACAACAGGAAATGGCGACGACGGTGGTGGCGGTGACTCGGGGCAACTCCTCACTACAGTCATGGAAACGTCATTAACACACGATTAGCGAGGGAGAGCGAGACTAGGCCGGAAATTCAGGTTCTATATGAATTTTCTTGGTTGAGCCCAAGTCACACATGATCAGGTTCTATATGAAGATTTCCGAGTTAACATGGATTATTTGACTTATCAGCCATGGTATGGATATTTTTCTCTCACAATAAATTAACATCAAACTTTTATAGGGACGGATCCACCATGTAACCGTTGATGTCCTGTGACATCAATAACCATGTACAAAGTACCACTATAATATCAATATATTACCATAAAATATCCTAAAGTTTAGTAATATTATAGTTCAGTGACATCGATGGATAAAAATTCTTGATCCGCCCCTGAACCATTATCAACCGCGCAGAAACCACCAGCCATACAACATCCATTTTCTTGGAGTTCTTTTTCACGATGTCGAACAAACAATACAGTACATACACAAACCTATATAAACTATAACAAACAATGGGGAAAATAAGAACAGGTACATACAAATTACTAACCCTGAAAGCATGAAACCTAATAACCAAACAAACACAAGTAGCCCGGCCCTGTTTTCCCCCCGGAACCGGGCCGCGCAACATCATTCGCCATGAACGAACGGACGGAAGCGACCACGATGGATGGATCAGTAGTAGTACCGGCGGTTGCGGTTGTTGCGGATGGCGCAGCAGCCGAGCGAGTAGACGAGCATCAGGAGCACGAGTACGGCGACGTTGAGCGCGACCACGGCCCTCCAGCGAAGCCTCGCGGTGGCCACCACGCCGGCCTTGCACGCGTTGCACTGTAAGCACAGCACCCGCTGGTCGTTGCTCCACGCGCGGCAGTCGATGGCGTCCGCCGGCGTCGCCGCGCCCGACGCCGGGGTGGTGTCCCAGAACGTCGCGTTGACGGGCTTGAACCCGCAGTACGCCGGCGGCTTGCAACACCCAGACTGCACCGTTGGGCGTTGGTGTGGCGTTACAGAAGAATACATTATATATACACCATGGTCGTGTGATGATTACACGTATATATCACACGTTGGCGCGTTGAGTGGACCAACCGTGCCGTGCATGGTGCCATACTGCCATGTATTGCCATGCAACGCAACTGGTGGATCCGTGCATGCGTACCTGAACGAGGGGCAGGTACCGCTGGTACAGCTCGCCGGCGTTGACATCGCCGTGGATCCAGCCGCCGCCGCACACGCCGGCGTCCGCGATGCAGCTCTGGATCCGGTGCCACGTCTCGTAGTCCTCGATCCTGTCCTGCAGCCAGCCGGAGTAGTCCCCGATCCGGTACTCCCCGTACCCGGCCCCGGACACGGCGGCGGCGGCGCCCCTGTTGGTGACGGCGAACGCGAAGGCGGTGGCCACGAACATGCCGATGAGCATCACGAAGATGGCAACCACGTAAACCCAGAGGAGCGGCGTGGCGCGGCAGCACGCGCCGGCCAGCGCCAGGAGCGACAGCAGGAGGAACGCGGCGCCCAGCGCCATGACGGGCATCCGCACCAGGCGCTGGCACTCGGTGGCCGGTTGCGCCAGGATGTAGCCGCCTGCGCCGATGAGCGCCACGGAGGCGAGGAGGGAGACAAAGTTCAGGGCGCCCAGGACGGCGTTGGAGAGGCTCACCATGGCTGGACCGATGGACCGACCCTGCGTGCCCACGTCCTTCCTCCCACGTCCTTCCTAGCTTGTCCCAATATGTGTATGTGATCTGTTGTCCTACAGTGTACAGAACAAATGGCTTACGTATGTGTTTTGTGTTTGCCTGGCTCTAGCTGCAGAGTTTGATTTTTGGCAAAAAGCCTAGTAGCCTTTGTTCGTTTCATCCGACTGCTGCTTTGAGATCCACTGCTTGCTCCCTGCTGTTTGGGGGTCAGGAATGCAAACGAAAGAACGGAGGCAAATGTGGCCAAGGCATCGATTTTCTTCTCCGGCAATCCAGTTTACGTCTTGACAGAACTGGGATTTATCCCGGAATTTGCAGTTGTTTTGTGCCAGAAGATGGCAATGTGGCACTTCAGGACGACTCGAGAGGCAGGCCACAAAATGCGGAAGAGGGCTTGGCCACGACCACGAGGACCGAAGCGAGCACATCCAATTTTGCACCGGACCGCTCGCCCCACTCCAAGCCGGCAGGCCGCGGGCATCGTCTGCTCCGGCAAACAAGAAACAGTACGGGGCAGCAAAGCACCAAGATCGAAAGATCCAAGGAGTGCACTAGATCATAGATTTGACTAAAATAACATATATTGGCACCCGCAAATGCAAGACAGGGTACAGTTGACATTGTTTCAGCTAAGAACCATACATGCTAGAGAATATCCAGCGAATCAAAATTGTTTATCGAGCAACAATCCTTTGAGCATCTTTACGATTTGAGCAGAATTAGTAAGGCTTGAATTTCCTCTGAGCCCTAAGCTCCTGTATTCTTTTCTTATCCTGCTCGAACTTGCTCTGCAACATTGCCAGTTCTGCGCAAGAAACACAAAGCTGTAAGCTCCCAGGGCCTATCATTCATATTATAGATAAGAAGAATAGAAAGGGCTTCATGCAGGACAGATAGCCAGGAAAAGAAGGAACTCTTTCCGTGACTGAATTCATGCTTATTAAACCTGTAAACCATGAGACGAAAATATCTTGAACTAAATTAATTGCCGAGAAGAAAAACTTGAAGTAAATAAATCAGAAGAAAACAATAATAACCGGTTTCATATTTCTGAACTAACTAGAACCTCAATGTATCACACACAAGAGAAAAGACTTCATTTGATAAGTGGCAAAATGGCTGTGAACTAGTGATTCCAAACACTGAAGATGTGAAACAGTAAACTTCTAATAGAACCAAATACTTCCCATATGTGACAAACAATATCAAGCTAAAGGTTAGCCATACTCGAATGGCAAACAATGGAACACATTCTTTTATAATGGCTGATGAACTGCCAAGGCATTACAACTTACAAGTCTAAGCAGTTCATGATGTGCAATAAAATCTGGGTCCTATCATGTGTAGTAATCACTGAGTGGACTAAAAAATAACAAGTCCTGTTAAGCAATGATGACATACCACTGAGGTGGGCTTCTCGTTTCTGAAATCTGTAGAAATTCATATCAACTTCCTTCGGCTTCTTTTTAGCCAATTTCTCTTGCATTGCAGTAAGCGATACAGAGCCAACAGCTGTTCCAGTTTCGGCGTCCGTGGTCTTTTTCCTCCCCTTGTGATGCACTACAACCGTCCATCCATCTTCTGCTGCGCGGGCCTCTCTTTCTTTCCTCTCCTGAAAATAATAATCAAGTAGGTATCAGGACCAAACGACTTACCTGTTTTGCTTCTTCAGACGATATATCATATATGTCACCAAGGAAACACTCACCTTCTCTTCTTGTTCCTCATGCGCAACAATAAACTCATCTATTCTTTCCTGCAAGGCTTTCAAGCCAGGTCTGTTCTGTTTGTACTCCAAGATCCATTCTATCAAAAGTCAAGACATCACATATAAGCTGTCATATTAAGACTGGTGCATGAAGCTGCTAATTCTAACAGAAAAGGAGAAGAAAAAAATGTGAACTTAATTGGAACACAACATCAATCACTAAGAAGTCTGCAAGTTTGCCACACATATTACCAACTCTAGAACCTATTGCAGACTCAGCAATTTAGAATTTGGCTTTGTATGGTATGTTGGCTTTCTTTTGAAAGCTGGAACCTAAAATGAATTCCATCTGTATTGGTCCTAGGAGGAATCTATATTATATGCATATATAGTCTTTTACTCACCGCATTGGTCAAAGAAATTGTTGCATTGGGAGTTGGGATATGAGTAGAGTTGTCTAAAACTAACTCTACCATAAATAAATTTACCTACACCCCAAACATATCATTAGAGAAATAGTCGTCAAACGGTCAAAGTTGCTTGTGGAGACTGTTGACGTCCAGTGACTGTAGTGAATATTTAGGCAAGTTTCAGAAAAACAACACTAAGAGTTCTTTGGATATAGCACATTCAGTATTTAATTGTGAACACTAATTTCCATCAAATAACTTCACAAACAATTGTCAACGTAGACTAGCAAAATAGTAGATATCAGAACTCAAAAAGCAGAACAGTACTTTTCATTCCTCTGGTACAGTCTTCGTCAACTGATGGAATCTCATCAGCATTTGTGGTACTAACATCAACATGTCTCTCAAAGTTGTTATTATCTTTTTACGTGATGCATGCTTATCTTTCTTCTTCGCTTTCCCAGATTTTTTAACTTCCACTGCAATCAACAAACAGACATGCCACAGAAAGCATGAATATTTATGCAAAACATTGAACTGATACTCAGGACAACTTTAACACAGAGACAGTCTTACTTTTCTTTCCCCTCTTTGATTTCTGAGGCTCTTCATTATCCATATCTTCACTCAGTGCTGCAAGTTGGTTGACTTCAGCTGCATAAATATTAGCTATAAGGTAAATTATAAATGGAAGAACTACTATATAATGATTAATGAGAACAGTAGGACAAAATATAGGATATCAACTGGTTCTTGCACAATCTCACTACTTAAACCATTTAAGTGTGAGAAAAGACCAAGGCAATCAATTTGTCAAGACAAACGCTCAACACCAATAAGCAATCTTACCACTTTGAGTTACTTCACTTTGATTTTCATGCAGGATTTCTTCTGCTTCAGTAATCCCAGCAGAGCTCTGCCCTCCCTTTACCTTCCTTTTCTTTTTCTTCAGCTTATCATCAGTAACAAGTGAATTTTCACACACAACGGCAGGACTGCTACTTTCCATTAGCTTCTTTTTGTTCTTCTTCTTCTTCAGCTTAGGCATTGCAGCATCTTTACTGTCAGACAGTAATTCCACCACACCATCTGCCATATCATGATTACTCTTAACATCGACATGCTTATTTTTCTTCTTCTGCTTCACCAATGCGATTTTCTTTCTCCTTACCAATTCTTTATCTGGCATTCAAAGATGAAGATGGAAAACATTGCATTAGAGAATTTTAAGCCTGTTCCATATTTTCAATAAAAAAAAGGGAAAAAAAAAATTGAGGGGGCACAACGAACAACTTAAGAACTGTAAGTTTAGGGCACAAGATAAAACTACTCTGGGATAAAACTATTGATTCTGATTTCTGAAACACAAGTATAAAAGAAATGGGAGGAAAAGGACACGAAACCCATACAATTACCTTCTTTAACGTCATGCCCGGCAGCGGGTTCGCTATTGACGGCACATTCCAACGCTCTGTCCTTCTTCCTCTTCAGCTGCTTCCTCTTCACCCCAAGCGCCAATTTCTTGTCCTCCTTCGCTTCCCGCGAAGCCTTCTTATCTAGAAAGAGCAAACTCTGACTTTCCCTCCCAATTCGAACTTAATACAGGAAAAAAACAACGGAATTCAGAGAGGCGAAACCGAAAGTGCCGAACCTTTGGATTTCCCCATGGCAACAGATTAGTATCAAGCCTACGGAGGAAAGCAGCGAAACGGGTAGCTAGCTCCGCCCGCAGAGATCCCCAGGCTGAGGCGGCGCCGGAGAGGGGTGGCGGCAGTCGCCAGTCGGCGTCGGGGGAGCTGATGAGTTTAGGTATTTTTGGGCCTCGGCAGTTGGTATTGGGCCTTTCAGACAGACGAACCCAAACAAAGGTGGGTCCCACGTTCCAGCGGGATGGATGCCGAGTGAGATGGGAAGGGAACGCGGGATCGATGCCGAGCGATGCCGTGCGGCGGCCGCGGGATGGGAAGGGGATGCGGGGGGTGGGGCCAGGTACGGGCTTAGGGTTGGCGAGTGGGCGCAAGGGTAGATGTGTCAAGGAAACTGGGCCCATACAGTGGGAGTGTTAGCAGGCCGAAATATTTTGATACCCGTTTAGATCCCGTGCTGGCAGGCCAAAAAGTTATTGGGAGGCCGAATTTTTTTGGGCCTGCGTGGCAAGTAAACATCCTCATATTGATGCGGCTTTGCGCCGTGTAAAACCCTAGCTCCAGAACGAGCTAAAACCCGCGACCGCGAAGACACTAGTCGAAGGAGGCGGCGGCGGCGATGGGGAGCGACACGGAGACGGAGAAGAAGAAGACCCCGGTGGCGCTGATGCCCATCGCGAAGCCCCTCGCTGGAAAGAAGCTCTGCAAGCGAACCCTCAAGCTCGTGCGACGAGGTTCGTGAGACTTTCTTCCTCGCCCTCGCCGCCCAATTAGATTCATGTTTGCTTCATTCGGTTGAGAGTTTCTTCTCATCCTGTTGTGATTCGGTTCCTGGTGAATGTGCAGCCGCCGAGGCCAAGTGCCTCAAGCGCGGAGTCAAAGAGGTAGTCAAGAGCATTCGCCGCGGGAACAAAGGGTAAGTCAAATCTGGTTTGTTTTTCTTTTCTTCCTGTTCAGTGCTTGATAAACTTGCAATTGCCTAGTTGGCTAGTCGTGGCAATCAGCTTAGGGAGAATGGTTCTCGCTTAGAGCTTATATATACGTCTTTACTTACTAAATGGTACATGTTCAGTGTGTGGTATTTTACTTCCTATATAAAATGTTGAAACAATACCTGTCGTTTTGGTTTGATTTACTTTGAAATCCATATGAAACAATTAGTAACTGAATGTGCTTATTGTGATGAAATTGTCCATTTTTAGATGCAAAATAAACTGTTGTCTCTAGTGTGGAGAACTTGCTTCTCTTGATGTTTAGATTTCCTAAAGCATTTATTGCCTAATTGTTAGCATCATTGGAATCTACTTTGTTTTTTGCAGGCTGTGTGTCATTGCTGGAAATGTTTCTCCTATTGATGTGATTACACATGTTCCAATACTATGTGAGGAAGCTAATGTTCCTTACATATATGTTCCAACAAAAGAGGTGGGTTCACATTTCTCAATTTTATTTAGGTTCGATTATTCTATAGTGGTGTGGTATAGAATTCTATCACAGTCGCCATGTAAGATATTATGAGATGACAGTTACTACTGCATGGTTAATGTCCATATGAACAAAGAACGCTAAAAGTTGCTTATCAAATGATCAAAATCCTTAAATTTCTTTATAAATTGAGAATTCTGTTTCATCTTCCTGGTAACTGTTGCTTGTTAGTGAAGGCCTGTTTTACGTCTGGTTACATAACAACAAAGTACCACAACCTATTTGTCTTGCCATTTGATAACTATTCTAAATGAATCATTAAAAGGGATCCATGCTCATGTAAATACTATTATGGCATGTTTGGTTCCCATCCAAAAAAAAAAAATGCATGACTTGCTAAAAAAAAAAAAAAATCACTTAGAATCTTGCTACACTTTTTGAGTCGTTGGCGTGTGGGGCCTATTCTAATGGTGGCAATCTTATCACACTTCGTGATGGTAACCAAACAACAGCCAATGTTGGTCAGACTTGCCTAACCTTAAAACGTGGCAAATGATGGCAAGCTGTGCAACACCCCCAAAATGCTCTACCTGAAGGTTAAAATCCATACTTGAAGATTAACAGTAGAACAGTGGTAACATGGGGAAACAATACATGTTTAGTTCGTTAAATTGTATTGCAGTTTCTTATTTATATATTGGATGCTTATGATCGATTCCTGTGGGTTTCATCTCTATCCTACACCAACTAGCTTGGGACAAAAGGCTATGTTGTTGTTGTTGTTTGGATGCTTATGATCGAAGAAAAGCCCAATATACTGATGTGTCATTTGCCTTCTCCGCAGGATCTTGCTACCGCAGGAACCACTAAGAGGCCGACTTGTTGTGTCTTGGTTCTGACCAAACCAAACAAAGGGGAGCTCAGTGAAGAGGTAAAGGATAAACTGAAGTCAGACTATGACCAAGTTGTCACGGAAGTTGCTGAGGCTACAGCTGCAATGTACTGAGGACCATTACAGGACCATATTATCTGAGAATCCGGCAACTTCCTGTGCACATCTTTCTTGTAGTATGTAACTTGATCCTGTCAGCCTACCCTGCTTGCATGAACCGCACCAGTATATTCTGCATGGTGGCTGGAGTGATAGCACTATATGAGTTTACCTATATATTATGGACTATCCTTGTTGGCATATTATCCTATTATTAATGATTAGATTTAGCCAATAATCAGTTCGGTGAGCACACTGTTTCCTTGTCAAATCTTGGTAGCTGTGTTCCAGGTCTTGTGTTGATGAGTTGTCACAAGATGTGCCTGTAAATCTTGCGGTATCTTAGCGCCTAATATCAGGATTAGTTTTTGGCTCCTGCTCGTCTAGGTTAAAACCCGTTTATAGAACTTAATTAATTTTTTTGCGGGATGCATAGTTCAGAAGTTCTATGGGTTCTACGGTTCTACCAGCGTTCGGCCACGCACTGTTCGTTTGATGTTTGATGGAAGCATGCGGCAAAGGGCCAAAGAGCTCTTCGTTCTGTTTGTTTGATAGACGGTTTTCTTGACCTGTGGTGTCTGGAGCCACGCAAAGATTGTCGGATGGATAAAAGCGCAGTCGTAGTACTCGTATTACAGCACAATGCAGCTGTGTGCTACCGTCCCTTCAGAATTCAGAGCTGTTCGTGGGTACGCAGCTCTGCTAGCGTCCCTTCAGTATTCAGAGCTCTGTTTGCGGGTACGCAGCGAAACAGCTTCCGGTTTTTGCACTGGTACTATGATCTTTTGATGCTCTTCATCTGGATCTTAGCTTCACGGCGCTTCTGTGTTGAAAGCTTGTGGCAAACATGAGAGAGTGAGAGACACGACAAAGTTGGATCCGGGATTTCTGTGCTTGTTACTGTTGGGATATGCCAAGCAAGCATCAGTCTCTCTAGGAGACTGGGGACTGGCTCATGGAGCCTTTTAAAAACAACAACACGGAGCCGAGTTGGAGTGGTTGCGTTTGCCTACTTGCTTTGAGAGATTTGCGCTGCTCTCGAGCTGCCGCCGAGGCGCCAACGCCAACCACCCTTTCCAATCGCGGCCAGGCAAAGGAGTGGGTTGGTGTTAAGTAGGATTCTAATGCGTGGCCAAACTTGTGGAATGTAGAGATTCCCTTGGGATAGTCATGCCCTAAACAATGACAAGCAAAAGATCCAACGGCAAAATGACACCTATCTTGCAATAGTTTATGAGATTCACTTGCTATGTTGTAAAAGCATATAACCATCCAAAATTGATCTGAATTTTTATATTATTTCAAAAGGAAATTAAATTAAACGTACTAAAATCGTGCCACGGCTTTACTTGCGTAGAAAGTCCTTCATGTGCAGCCTTTTTTACCATGCTGGTCAAAGATACTTGAGGGCACGCTGGCGATGGCGAATGGCGCGCGTAAAGACCCTTTTTGTTGATGACCTGACTGTCCACCATGCGTTCATGCCTGCTTGAAGGCTGAGATCACCTGGTCAATCCCAGCATACAAGGTGCATGATGCTTGCAAGGCCGGTGTGAGCAGTGGATGTGGATGCACAGATGACAAAGCTTGTACAGCCGTATCGTCGGCTCCTGGCATGCATGCCACTGTATCGCTCTCTGTGTGTGCATACTCCTACGCGTGAAATGGAATCTGTTGTCCTTGGGTCAGTATTCTTGTTGACCTCGACGATTGCTGTAGTTCCACTGTACTGAATGTATGCAGCTGTTGCTGCAGCCGCAGCCTAAATTAGCACAGCTAATTAGGCCAAACATCTTCTTCGCAACTACTAAGTAGTAAGTACTGTCATCATTCAGATTCAGGTCAATGATGCAGGCTTCCCTTGGACAGGATTATCCAAAGCTCGTCGTTAGAAAACCAACCAGGCCAATGATGCAGGCTTCCCTTGGACAGGAAGTTGGGATTTGGACAAATGAAGCACATTGTAGACTCACGCACGCCCCCATGCTTGGACTTGGATCGGAGCTTTATCAAGCATGCTCACTTCTACCAGAACATCATCAGTAAAACCCCAGGCTATCATCTTTGTCCACCCTGACAACCTAATCTTTTTGGGGTTTTTCTTGCCCCCGTGTACGCTTGTTATCTCTTTGCACTGCCAACCAATATCTGTACGGTACGGTATGGCGCATTGCACATCGGCGATTGGCTTTTGCTCTTTACAATGACACAAAGCGAGAGATGCGGCAGAGGAAAAGAGAAAAGCCAAGGGGGGACAGGCAAAGGCAGAGGCAGCACAAAGCATCCCTCATTTCACTGAAAAGAAAGGTCACGTCTTTCGTGCAACCTAGCCTGCGCAATGATTTGAATCCCTTCTCTTCTCCTTTGCATCTGCCCATCCCTTCTCCTTTGCAGATCAAACAAGGAATAGAGGTTGATGATGGGATCCTGGCTGGATCATCATCAGACTGATAGCAATCTCTATACCCAAAACATCACATTAAACCTTCAGTCTCCCTTCCTTAAACACCACTCTACATGCGCCCATCTACTTCTAAACAAAAAGTCCCATCACATGATACAGGAAAGCACGGATGACCCTCTAATAATTGCTTATATGAAAGAGAAGGAGAAGCTATTAGAATCTCTGCCGATTTTTTTTTCTTTGAACTACTTTTAGATGCTTACTATGAGCTTTTACAATTATATATGTGTGCAGGCATTTGCATGATACAGTAGTAATCTGTTGTACTAAGTGCCAAGTGAATTGATACAAACAAGACATGGTAACCCAGAGCCCAGGCTACTGCTATTCTGCTACAGTAGACAGAAGGGACATGATGGTAGTAGTACTGTTGTCCTTCTCGTGTTCTTGTGACCGGGATTGCGTTGCTTTTAGCTGGTTCTTGATTCTCCATCCACACTGCAACAAGACCAAAATTCCCTTGTCCACTTCCCCCTCCACTTCAGGTCAGGTGAGAGCCGAGAGGCACTTCCTCCCTGTCACTATCCCCACTCCCCCAGTCTCTCCTACTAAAGACACTTTGCCCCGGTTGTTTATCGCTCGCACCAAATTCTCACTTCCCGAGCTAATTGTCCAACTGCCCATGCTTTGGAGAATTCTTTTGTTGCAAGAATCCCCAATCAACTGAAAGGTGCTGCTGCGAGCCGTGACTTGTCAGCTGTCACAGTCTCACTCCACTGCAACACACCCACACTCCAATAAAGCTGATGTCTTTCTTGAGTGGGATCAATAATAATCTGTAAACTTTGGACTAGATTAGCCTAGGCACCTTAAGTTAACAAACACACTGTCACTGTTTTTCATAACCTGGTTTCATTCTTCACATGCCCCAAGACACACAAAAGGGAGGGTGAGAGAGGAAGGAATTTTCTTGCCTCCTTTGCTGTAATTTTCTATTCCAAGCAGGCTCAGGTGGCAGGCATGTTTGTCCCCACCTCGGCCCTCGCGGCCTCGCCCCTCCTTTTGTGCTCCTTGCTTGCTTGCGGCCACAGCACAGGCATCTTCTTTTGTGTCATTTGCATGCTGTACTGACAGGTTCTCAGAGCAGAGGCATCCCGCATCCGGCACCCCTTCCAGCCTTCCACTGCCACTGGCAATTTGGTTCTGTGGGAAGAGAGAGGCCGCTGCATGATTCTTCCTCGCCTTGGCCTCACTCTTTCTTCCATGTTTGAACACGGAGCAAGAAGCTCCTGAACTTGTTGCCGAGGAGGCCACGCTCTTGCGCTGCCTTGGCAATGGGAGTGGTTCTTGCTGCTTCCTCCCTGGTCCTGGTGCTGCTCCTCTTCTTCTGCTCTTGCGGGCCTGCAAGCGGCCTCCTCTCCCCCAAGGGTGTAAACTATGAAGGTCAATGTTCCGTCCCAAATCAAAAGATATCTTGTTTATTTTGTGTTTGTTCTCTTCCGTTGGTCCTCAATAATCATCCCTGTGATTCTCGCAGATCAAATAACTCTGTAATTGGCTCTTCATTTTTCTTTCCTTTTTCCTACATTGTTGTAGTGAGTAGTGACAGTCTCTCTCTTTTGTTTGCAGTTCAAGCTCTCATGATGATCAAGAACTACCTCAAGGATCCTCATGGTGTGCTGAAGAACTGGGACCAAGACTCTGTGGATCCTTGCAGCTGGACCATGGTCACTTGCTCTCAGAGAACCTTGTCACCGGATTGTAAGCAAGTCACCTACCACTTTATTTGTGTGTGCGTCAAATCAATCAATGTTTCCTCTCTCTCTTATCGTTTCTCTGGCTATTTCCATTTGGCAGAGAAGCACCAAGCCAGAACCTTTCTGGAATTCTGTCCCCAAGTATAGGGAATTTGACCAACCTTGAGACAGTGTAAGCTTTTTGCTGCCATGGTTACATTAGCTTCTACATTTACTATGTTTCTTGGGGCAAGAAGAGATCTCATTTTGCTCTCTATGTATTGTTTATAGTCTTCTGCAGAACAACAACATAAACGGGTTAATCCCAGCAGAGATTGGCAAGCTAAGAAAGCTCAAAACACTTGACCTGTCCAGCAACCACCTCTCTGGTGAAATCCCAAGTTCTGTGGGCCACCTTGAAAGCCTTCAATATCTGTGAGTGCAATTCTGCTCCACTGTACTAGCTTCGAACAGTTGGACTTGAACGCTATTCTGGAGGGTTTTTTCTATTCATGTCCTGTTGTTCCTCAGGGGACAGGAAGTGTCTATTCTTACTTTTAATTACTCCAACATTGTGCTCTTACTAGGAGGCTTAACAACAACACATTGTCTGGTGCCTTCCCTTCATCATCAGCTAATTTATCACACCTTATTTTCCTGTGAGTACTCATTGCTTGTTTTGCTGTTCCGTGATATGCGTCCTGTGTTGGCTATGTGGTGATCATTGATCACTGTTAACTTGCATTCTTTCAGGGATCTGTCCTACAATAATTTGAGTGGCCCAATCCCAGGGTCCCTGACACGGACTTTCAAGTAAGGCTATAGCGTCTTGTTATTTAGCTTGACCAAAATTTCCACTTCCACTGAAACATATTTGCCTTCAAAATTTGAGTTGCCAGGAATAAAAATATTCACATGATTCTCTTGCAGCATTGTAGGGAATCCACTGATCTGTGCAGCAACCAAGGAACAAGATTGTTATGGGTCTTTACCTATGCCAATGTCTTACGGCCTGAATAACACACAGGGTATGCAAAGTCAATCAGTTCATGATGCTAGCAATTGTATTAAGGCACTTGTGCTCAATTAGCCCACAGATTCAAGTATAATTTTTGTAGATAGCAAATTGATCTAATGACAACTTTTTATCTAAAGGACCTCTGATGCCTGCGAAAGCTAAGAGCCATAAAGTTGCAATCGCATTTGGTGCTACAACTGGCTGCATCAGCCTCCTTTTCCTTGCCGTTGGTTTTGCTATTCTGGTGGAGGTGTAGGCGAAACCGAAGACTCTTTTCAACGTTGATGGTAAGTAAAATACTTAAGTTACTTATCAATTCATGAACTCAGTACCTTGATTGCGAATCTTGATGGTATCAAGTGTTTGAACTTCATCTTACTGTATTGTCTACTGCAGACCAGCACATAGAGAACATCAATCTTGGAAATATGAAGCGGTTTCAATTCAGAGCTCCAGGCTGCAACAGAAAACTTCAGCAGCAAGAACATATTAGGAAAAGGCGGGTTTGGTATCGTTTACCGGGGCAGCTCCCAGATGGAAGTCTTGTAGCCGTCAAGAGGCTCAAAGATGGTAATGCTGCAGGTGGGGAAGCACAGTTTCAGACTGAAGTCGAGATGATCAGCTTGGCAGTGCACAGGAACCTCCTCAGACTATATGGATTCTGCATGACCGCCAGTGAGAGGCTACTGGTCTATCCATACATGTCGAATGGGAGTGTCGCATTGCGCCTGAAAGGTAAGCGGTTTTTCAAGTTAAAAATGCACTAGTCACCAGTGTCTCGTGCCTTTCTTTGTTGAAGATTAAATTTTCTCAAGTAAATCTATATGGAATTAAACATGACTGCTTGAGTTTTTTTCCAAAAAATGTGAAATGCCTGATATAACTGAAGACAGAACCTACCCAAGCTGAGAAGCAGAATAAAAGAAGATTTGCAATTTAATTTTTCCGTTCCGTTTCTGTTTCCTCTTCTTTGGGCAGAATATTAGAACAAAGAACATGATTTCCTTATAACCAAAACATTAACTTTTTTTTCACCAACTCAAACTACAGGAAAGCCACCACTGGACTGGATCACCAGAAAAAGGATAGCACTTGGAGCAGCACGAGGTCTACTGTACCTGCACGAGCAGTGTGATCCCAAGATCATCCACAGAGACGTTAAGGCAGCAAACATACTGCTAGATGACTGTTGCGAAGCAATTGTCGGGGACTTTGGGCTTGCAAAGCTCCTAGACCACCGTGAATCACATGTCACCACAGCTGTGCGGGGAACTGTTGGCCACATCGCTCCTGAGTACCTCTCCACTGGCCAGTCATCTGAGAAAACAGATGTCTTTGGTTTTGGAATCCTGCTGCTGGAGCTGATCACCGGTCAGACTGCACTGGAGTTTGGGAAGTCATCAAATCAGAAGGGAGCCATGTTAGACTGGGTAAGTTAATGCAATACCAGTTTAATATGGTCTACATAACTTGTGCTTTTATTCTTGACCTGTCAAATAATCCCCCATTTTAGATGGTCCTGAAGGAGATGGTCCGGAAGGAACAAGTAAAATAATAGATTCTAGTTTCCGAGTCTTGGGAGGAATTCCAATTATATAGACAAGCTAGTTAGAGGTTTTACTAGAAAGTAAACTAATGAATAATAAATGTACCCTCCCAAAGGGAGAGTTCCCCTAATAGAGAAGGCATGACATATGATCATACCTGAGCTTACGGACATTGATGCTATTCAGGTGAAGAAGATGCACCAAGAGAAGCATCTGGACATACTTGTCGACAAGGAACTGGGGGAGCAAATATGACCGCATTGAACTGGAGGAGATGGTGCAAGTGGCACTGCTATGTACTCAGTTCCTCCCTGGTCACAGGCCCAAGATGTCAGAGGTGGTAAGGATGCTGGAAGGCGACGGGCTTGCAGAGCGGTGGGAGGCGTCTACAACACACTGAGTCACACAAATTCAAGGGTGCCCGAGTTCTCCTTCAGCCGCTGCCACTCTGACCTGACGGATGACTCGTCGCTGCTGGTGCAAGCAGTGGAGCTTTCTGGGCCGAGGTGACGCCATGGGAGACGGTCTGAGGCAAAAGTATTCAGCAGTTGTTTCCCAGTGGAATATGTAAATAATACAAAGTGAAGCAACTGATGCTGCATCTTGTCAGAAATCGAAGCAGATCTCAATCAGCTGAACTGTACAAAGATTAAAAAAAAGAGCAAAACCTAGCCTAGACATGGTACATTACTACATCTACAGGTTATGTAACTGTTGGTAGAATAAGGCCATAGAGTAATATTTCCAATTTCTAATCAAGATTTTGTTTGTATTTTTTCCTCTATATTCTATTACTCTAGTTATAATTTGTAAAAAGCAATAACCTTTTCCCATAGGAACGCAGAGGCTTGGAAGTGTTCATGTTGTCTGTGCATTGGTCAACTCTCCCAGATTGTTGTTGAAACTCAACTTCTGTCCTACATCATGCAAAGCTTCACCAGAAAATAGCAAGTATTTTGCGTGGAAATCTGACTCCATATAACAGAACATTGTAGGATGGCAAAGATAAGGATCAAATATGGAAGGCTACAGTTTCAAACCGAAAAATGTTACAGCAGGCTAAAAATCTGCATGCCCATGTTAGGAATCATCAGGAACATTCTGTTAAAAAAAGGAACCGAGAGGTGCAGGAATTAAACACCCAAGAACGCAAAAAAAAATAACTCAAGTGTAGCGAAGATCTATGTGGTGAGTGTAGGAGGGCGATAATTGATGCAATAGTTGATTTGTAATGCTGAGCCCCATGGGCAGACTATATATGAGTATATTGCTTGGAGGCAAGAAGCACCATTAAAGATAAAGCAAGCCAGGATTACAATATCATAATCTACCATATTTGGAGATATCTTAGTATACTAACATTCCCCGTAGTCACAACGGGAGTGACGCAGACGATGAAAGTGGAGAAGAAGCTGAAGGTTGTAATTTAAGTTGACAAGCTGACATTCCCTTGTAGTCACACATGGTCCATGCGTCGCAAATGTTGCAGGCAGAGAGACCAGGAGACTGCAGTAGAACAGGTGTGCCTCTGCACTAGAACGACACACTGTAGTCTGCCGCTTCGAGACTAGGAGACCAAGTTGTCACCGAGGAAGATGCAATAGTCGGAAGTAGAACGCCGAGAGTCCGGGCAGATGGTCCAGTCAGCATCAGAGTAGGTAGTGACGGAGGACACACACCACTAGTGCCCAATTGAGACCGTGTCGAGGGCGCCTTCACATAGCGCAGGATGCGCTTTGATCGGCAAGGTGCAGATCAGGGGGCTATACCTTGCGCTGGTGCTCAATGAGGACTAGTGGGGAGTGGCGACTCTCGATACCTCAACAAAACATCGTCGTGTTCCTCTTCCTCTCTTTAGTTTGAGCATCTACTGTCAAGCAATTCATTGCATGTATTTACATTCCTAGAATTGCCCTGCTAGAGTAGGATTGGAACTTAGGGTGCAAAAACTTTTTGTGCGGTAGAGCAATAGAAACACAATTAGGCACTAGGGGTGAAATGGGCTGGCGTAGGGTTTAATTATTATTGCGATAAATTTAGAATAGACCAATTCACCACCCTCTTGGGCATCTTGATCCTTTCAACAGGCATGACACAGGATCGTGCGCTTTGTTGCACGTGATAACCGACATGTTTTGAAGAGAAATGACGACAAAGGCACCCTGATGACCCAAGCGGTGGTGCCATAAGGTGGATGAAACAGTGAGGTTGCATCTAGTGGTGGTGTATGGCGGCTGGTGAGATGGTGTAGAGGTCACTACTGCAATTGCAGAAAAGGATCACATGTCCGTTGACGGATCATTGATTGAAAAAACAAAAGAGTTAAATTCAATGGAACTGTTATTCTTTTGGACACAATGGTAGGAGCTTAGCCTTTCAATTAAGTATAATGGAATTGACCGGTTTATAGGGAAACTGGACGAAAACCGGACCCGGTTTAGAACTTTTTCTCATATCTGTCAAGTTCCCACCTCACATGAGGTTCCAAAAGCGAACGGCCAATTGAAATGCCAACAGCTTGGCACAAAAGAAAAATCAAACTAAGAATCCAAGACACCGACCCTTACTTTCTTTTTGCAAAAGATATTCGTAAAAGAGCAAGGGGCATCTGCACCCTTTACTTCCTTTTTTGTTATAAATTCTTCAACATTTAGGTTTCCAAAGTCGTAACACCTTATCAGTGAGAGTCTTATCACCTTAACAATGAGAGTCTTCAAACTGGTTTCAAAGTTCTTTGGCACTGATTAAATCAGACGATCCTGACTTGCCTGAAAAAAGTGCTCTGTTTTATTCTCTATTTTATAAACTGGGGTAATGTCTGTATCTGAAAATGACACTGCATTTGAAGATTGGCATCGAGGCAGGCAATGCACTTGCAGCATCCACAGACAACTACAGGATAGGGCCTAGGGGGCACGGCTCTGCTCAGCCCATAAATGGCATAAATGGCACTACTACATGGTACTCTCTCTGGATTCCAGTGCCAGTAGGCTACACACTGAAGTACGGGACTTCGAACAGTGGTAACTGACACTCACCACCACCTCGAAATTAAGTTCAAAAACATAAGAAACTATGAGAGACCATAAAAATGGGAGAAGATATGTAAACTACGAAATTAGCTAATACATCTATACTTTAGAAGTACAAGTCACAAGGTTCTATGTTCATGAATTGTAATTTCAGTACTAACCTTTTCGAGCAGGAAGCTGTGGGGAGAAGTTCCCCAACGGCCAGGCCATGTGATGGATGCCCTTTAGTGCAAAGCATGGTTCACTGCCATTCTGATGCCAAGTATCTCTGCGTGACATGTGATAAACAGGTTCATTCTGCTAATCAGGTGGCATCACGTCATGAGCGTGTGCATGTATGTGAGGTATGCAAGAGTGCATCCACAGTATTGACATGCTGTGCAGATGCAACAGCACTATGTATCGCTTGTGATGCAAAGGTGCACTCTGCAAATACACTAAGTCAGAGACACCAGCAAGTGCCTGTGCTGCCCCAGCTGCTGCTATTCCAGCCCTCCGGTTTTGATGAGGGGAAAGCTGTTGTTATTACCCACGGTATCAGGGAGGAAGAAGAGGAAGTGGATTCTGGCTCTTGCTCACGGAGGATTCTGATCATAGCAATTGTACCAACTCCACCGCCACTGCAAACAACAATAGTGACAAGAAAATGGTTTTTTGGTGATGTAGATCAATATTTGATCTTAGTGGATATAATCCATACTATCACAGCGACATCACCAGAAACCCAGAGGAGCAGTACAGAATGCGAGAGCAACAGCAGATACAGAAAAGGTATCTAGAGAAGGAATGGAGCGTGTAGTACCTTCACAGCTTGCCATGGTATATGAGCAGCAGCAGAGTGTTTCTGGATTGAGGGGCAAAAACGATGCCTCTATCACCAGCAGCGTAAGTAATATATTTCTATATTAATCATGAACTGATCTATTTATCTTCTGAATATCCATTAATAAACCGCCGTACTCTAAACTAGATCTATCTATCTTCTGAATGAGCATCCAAATTGATCGAATCAATACTCTGCAAAACTTCACTGGTCTGTGGGCGCAAAAGGATGCAACTCATATGTATTCTATATTTTTTTATTTTGCATTAGCTTGCCTATTTATGTTTATCTTTCTTCCTTTTTAAATCTTTTTTAGGCAAATAAAAATAATTCCCTCCAGTTATCCCCTACATTAGATCGAACAAGAACTAACAGTGTCTTTGCAGTTCTCGTAGATTCTGACAAAGCCCATTAATCATGTACAAGTTCTCAGCTCTGTGATATACTACATTTTAGTTTATAGAGTAATATACTACATTTTAGTTTATAGAATATCAAAAGTCAAAACAATTGGATCCCAGATCAATATTATTGCATGGCATGTATACGTGCAATTTATCATTCACATATTCAGTAACTATTTACCAATTTCATCTCAGATATCTCTTTTCATCAATGGAGGCGAGATATAGTACCAGACAATACCATGGCAGGTATATCAAACCTCAATATTCTAACTGGCGGGGTGGACCTATTACAGTCCACTTGTTTCAGATGCCAGCGCATTTGAGCCCCAGGAACAGAGCAGCCAGGATCCTCAGGAGAAAAGACAGGCAAGAAAGTTTGATAAGACCATAAGGTACACAACAAGAAAAGCATGTGCTTCCCTGAATCAAGGGTCGCTTTGCCAAAAATATCAGATGTAGAGCTTAAAGTGGATCAGATTTCCTCACCACCAGATCTACCCAATAGTAGCTATGGTATTGGTACCGTTCCATGGTTCTGATAAAAACAGAGGAAATACTATGTTCCGTTTACAATCTGATAGGGTCTGCAATCATATGGTTTGCTGTGAGTGACCAGAAGCTCTAGGATATAATTACTACACTTTTTGTTTTGTAAGTTCGCTTGAAATATTATACTATTAGAGCATGCTCTGATAACAAAAAAGTAAATATGGTAAAATGCATAAAAAAGTGACCATAAGAGAAATTATAAGAAACAATTCCATTTCAAATGGCTAGCAATAAAGCTACAACCATGCCAATGGCACCAATTGAAAGAAATATATCATATTTTTGATGCAATAGACTGGTGATCAATCAAAAAATAATTAAAGATAACATTTCTGTGCTATCTTTAGTAAAAGTGAACATGAATTTTAGCTTAGAGAAGGTAGCATAAATTGCAATATTCTTATTGTTTCAAATAACTCTATGAGAAGTTAGCATCTATTTAAGCCCCAGTATTCAAAGGGGCGAACTGGCCAAGGCAGAGGCAGACATGCGCACTGCCAACATTTTCCATTAACTGTTGTGTGTGCTTTATACAATGTGACCTAATTTTACATCAATAGATAATACCCAAGTGACATCTATTGATGATGCTCACCTAGAGGGGCACTAGTGTAGTGTTACTTATCAAGAAACAGCACAAAAGGAAAACAGCAGAATGATCTGATACTGCAGTACAACATGTTCTTTTTCACCATCTCAATCCATCCATGTGTTCCTTTTTCGCCTTTTGGAACTTATACAGCTCAATCAATCCCCATGTTGCTTATCATCTTCCAGACTTTACACAGCTCAATCAATCCTCATGTTCCTCTTCACCTTCAGAATCTACATGAGGGTGGGGTAACGGTGAGTCTTATGATACATAAAAAATCTGGATTCTTATAGTCCGTAAGTTAGTCTTTTCAGCAAGTGATAGACAAATGCATGAGCCCCAAGACAAATACATGCATGGCAGGAATACGAAGAGCCTATATAATAAATCCAAAAGAATCTAAGGAAAAAGAGAACCTACCAGATCGTATATCATCTCCAACGTGCCCTCTAGACTCTATTTTTTCACAAGCATCCGACATATTAAAACCGACCAATATATGTGTAGAACAAGTAGCAAGTAGCAGAAGACGCGAACACAGTGTATATTAGCCCTTCAATTTTATGCTTCTCCATGTCTAGAGCTCGTGAACAACTTCATAGCTGAAATATAAGAATAAGTGCATAGTTTTATTAATAATTTAGTCCCTAAAGTATACAAACCCATGCATTAGTTACTCATCTTTACCTTGTGCTCCATATAATCCAGAATGGATAATATATAAGGCTTAAGGAGTACCCAAGAACTGACGAAAACAAGAAATGAAACATCTGCAAACAACTTCATTACCCACTATACTTGGAAATTTTTCCAAGCTCCATAGGCACATCAGTTGCATCATGAATGGCAATGATAACTGAACCCACCCGAAGCAAATCTGTTTTAGAAAAACATTTTTTCAAATGAAATTACTTTTTAAAGTGCAACTGCCAGTATCAAGAAATATTCACAGACTGTCAGTGTCTGAGTATGTGTTGAGAAGAAAGATGTATGAAAATGCAACTTGACTTGGATTCAAAAAAAAAAATCCAGATAGTCAGTGTACCTGAATATGTAAGAGAGTGCTATCAGAAAAACGGTTTGCTACATGATGAGTCATTGAAATACCAAAGTCTGGCGCCTTATTTCCCAAAAATAAAAGGGCAAATATCGAAAGTATGTGTAAAACCAGCAACATACATATAGACCGCCTTGAGTTTAAATCTGGGAAATAAAATAACATTTGTTATAACTTGATACAAATAAAATAATAAAAGGTGACCAAAGAAGATCTTGCTCCCTCAAAAACAAGATGTCTGACATACTTTATTTTTGATCTGGCCAGATCTGATCACCTGGTCCAACCCAGAAATTTCTTGTGGTTGTGAACCATGGTTCATTGTATGTCACAGACAATGCCAAGAGCTCCCCAGAAAGGAAATAAATGCATTTCCAAGCTGACTCTTTAAATTTCATGATCTTTCTCTTGCCTGCATATGTAGTAGGACCAAGCTTCATCCTCCTTGAAAATCAGCTTCCTGGCTAACCACTATACACAAAATGCTGAATGAGAACTAATGCATAGACCTAAACTTCTGAAAAAGAAAATTACTTAATCTGAAAGATCCCATATGACTCCCGTTCATTCCCAACAAGGTACAGCCACAGCTCACAAGTAATCTCCCTTTAGATTTGCTTCAACAATAAGAAATAAAAAGCATCCAAGTGTGGAATTGCGTTGATGCAGCTACTTAATAACAATTGGGCATTGGCACACCCTCTTAGCAACCTAGCGTAGCGTGCCGGTGCCTCTGAAAAAAGTTCTGCCTAATCACTCAGATCAACACATACTTGATGGTTAAGTTAAATAGGAATTTAGGTTTTGCCAATCCATGTCTCAATAACATGTAACTTCACGAGTTACATGTTAGTGAGATAAATAGTACCCTACTAGCAAATCCTGAAATGACAATGGATTGATTGACAAATCCTCTGATTTCCACCCGTGTTAATCATGAGCAAGCAAGCACCTGCTCACAGCAGATGGTTCGTCGAAAACTCTGACTCCCTCTCTCTTCGCACTCTATGAAATAACTGTCTGAAGCATCGCTGAATATGATAGGTAAAACAAACAACTAAACAAGAAATGTTGTAAAATGAGCGGAAAAACTACAACCTCGAATACGAAGCGGTCGAGGAAGAAACGGACGACGAGGAAGAAGACGGCGAAAAGGGAATGGCCGCGAAGTCTGGGTAGTCGGGGGTAGCTCTCCGCCTCCCAGTCGATCAGCGGGGGTGAGAAGGCCATCGCCGCTCGCCGGAGGGAGCCGCAGAGAGGAGCGAAAGCGAAGAATTTCCTGGTGGGGTTCGACGGTTCGCTCACTTGGTCGCGTGGCGGCTGAAGCCTGAAGGGTCCTACGATACGAGACGGGTGAGCAGAAGCTGCAGAACCGCCGGACAACCGGGGACCCTTCCTGTGGCTTTCCCCTTTGACCAAGTGAGATTTAGCAGCTGACTGTAGAAATTAGAATAATCGACCCATTCTAGAATCTTGAAACGATGAATGCGATTATTATGTTTAATCACATAGCATATCAGAGTATCGTAAATCTAATAACAATATACCAGTGTATACATTTCAACCTAATTTTGAGTAGGACAAAAGTTTGTGAATTGGTTAGGTTTTTATGGTGGAATTTACCCACTCTCCTTCGAAGATGGTTAGGTAGGTCACGACCGTCGCATCAAGTATACTAAAAGGTTCCCGGTGGATTTATATAGACTAAAACTTCCACGGCGTTCTCAGATCAACTACGTAAACAACTGCACCGGACCCCATCCGTATTCCTAGCGGTTTTCGGTACCCTCGCAGACAAAAGCTGCAGGAGCCCACCACACGGGGAGGAGATTGAGGTCGTGCCTCCTCCGTGCCCGCTTCTCCCCACCGACTCGCGGGCTCGCTTTCTCTATTACGCGATCGTCTATCTTCCCATGTGCGGGCGCGCCTACCATAGATGCCGGCCGGCCGCCGCTTCCACGGGTGTGTTGCGCGACTGGCCACCGCCATGGGGCACGGGCGGCCGCTGGAGTCATAGCGCCCGCCGGAGCCCCTTCGGCCGGGCGGGCGTTGGCGCCGGATTCGCCGAGGACACCGCCCCGGGCACTCCTAGATGCTGTCTCCTCCCTACGCCCAACAGATCAAGCACGCTGCCTCCACGCGACCGGCCAGCCACCTCAAGTAAGCCGCAAATGTAGGGCGCGGATGTGCACCACCGCCGTGGTACTGAACGGGAAGGGGCGGCGCAAGGTGAAAAGGAGCCTGAAAGGTGGGGAGGAGGAAGGACAGAGTGGGGAGAAAGACAGAGGAGAGAGAAGAGAGAGGGAGGAGTGTAGAGGATGACTAGGGCTGGCCCCGGCTGCATGGGCCAAAGGATGGATAAAAAGAAATGAATTTAGATGAGAGACCCTTACGACGGAATACGATGGTATATGATGAACAGGCAGCCGGATAAGACAAGCAATGCCTCCCCATATGTGTGTTTATAGATGTAGTGTGCTTTGTGTGATTGTGTGTGTCAGATCATGTAATAATTTCTTGGTGCTTAAACCCTGTTGGCGGAAAAAAATGTAATAGTTTTAAAAAAGACATCCTTGCCTTGGGCTTGGTTAAAAGAGGATAGAGACATCCTCTATTTTGTCCAAGTTGGGTATAAGGGATGAAAAGCGAGAAAATATAAAACTTTAAAGGTTTATAAAGCATCATTAAGGAGCCCTAGATGTTAGTCTCGTGAACAATCTTCTTCTTCATTTCCAACTAAGGACTTATTTGGATCTTTTTTCAAAGCTCTAAAAACTTAAAGCACACTAGTTTGGAGATCTAAAGTTTGAAGTGGTATGCTCCAAAACTTAGAGCTCAACTTCTTAAACATTCGAACACATCTTTGAATGTTTCAACAAATAAATAAACTTATTTAATTGGTTGCATTAATTCTATGACAACAACCTGTAATTATACCAAACAAACTAGTGTTTCGGCTAGCCCGAAATTTACTTGCCTTTTCTTTTTATTAAACTACTACTTGAAGCTCATATGTTTTACTTTTCATTTTTAAATGTTGGTCAAAATATGTCATGAATGGGACTGCAAAGTCTATCACCTAGCATCTATTTTGATTGTAAATTTTTACGTTAATAATCAGGAGGGGCGTGCACCCCTACTGGTTTATTTTTTTTTGACAAGCACCCCTACTGGTAATTTTATTAGAAAAGGAAAAGTGTTAAGTGGAATAAAAGCAGAACGGAGTACAACAGGTAGTACTACCTGATGAAGACCTACGCGATGCAACCAAAACACTCCATCCATTTTAATTATAAATTATTCTATCTAACTATATATTAGTTTTGACAATGTATGTAGATATATTAGCGTACGTATATCTAGGCATAATGATCTACAATTTAAAATAGATGGAAGTTCATGCTAACTTTCATCTTATTTACGCATGAAAGCGACAAAATGGCATATTCTTGTTCATGTTTGATTACAGATATATATAGGGTATTAAAAATATTACAAAAAAGTAAGAGTACTGGTAAAGTCCGATGTTGGTCCTCAAACTTGTGTCGGCTTTGTCATATCGGTCTCTAAGCATGCAAAATCAATTGTTTAGGTGTTCATACTTATGTTATTTTGTCCTTAAGCTCACGGAATGACCGCTTAAGTCTTCAAACTTGTTTAGATGTGTTATCCCAAATTCCTAAACCTGCAAATCACCCGCTAGGCATGTGTCATCTCGTCCCTAAATGCTATAAACTTGTAATTCAATATATTTAGAATTGTCCAAAAGCAATAAATCCAGATTCATTACTAGACTCATTAACATGCACTTTAACTTAGAATAAAAATCACCTAACACTTTTTGAACTCTGCAATTAAATAATTAACAGAATTACTCTCTAACTATGGGTCCTTAGATCAAAGGAATTTTATAGGAAAAATGTAGTATTCTCTATTCCTATAGGAATTGTCACTGTAGCCCTTTGGTTGATAGGAATGAGTTGCAGAAAAATTTGAAGGAAAGAATCTTTTGTCAT